>CAUYSK010117129.1:0-68152 GCA_963575035.1 Avahi laniger
GCATTTCCAAGGTTGACATCTTCCAGAATTTTCTGAGGTCCAAATGTTGTTTCTTCTGATCCATCCCCTAGCCGTAGGGACTTCCTGAGAAGATCTATGGAATGCACAACTCTAATGGGGAGCTTTCAGCCATCTAGTCCACAATCTAATGCCAATAGATCCAAGGGAAATAGCGCAATCAATCAATGGTGACATAGGAAAAAACACAAGCAGATTCAATCTTATTATCACAGTTCCCAGATTAAGGAGTACAGAAACGACCCTGGCCTCCCTCATTTCCTCAGCCCTAACAGATACTTCATTCTGATAACACCTTCTGCCCTGAACTCCCCATCTGTGATCTCTCTTTAAAGATAATATTATTATTATATTATTATAATAATATTTAAAGAGTGACTACTTTAATAATATTTATTCTGATACCTGCCTGGGATCGTAGCTTCCCAGATAAAGACAGCTGTGGTCCTGCCTATATATTTGAAGATAGCTTCAATGGGAGTAAAACTCTGACCTAAACCCAGCCCAGTGCTTTATGTATTGCCTATGAAGGCTGCCAACACTTAGCACAATGTCTGGCACATAGCAGCTACTAAAAAATATTTGTTGAATTGAATTGAAGCACGACTTTCCCTGAATTCCTTGTCACCCACATCAATCATTCACCTGAAGAGTGCCTGAGGACTACCACTCTGCACCCACCTGCTGCACTATTCCTCTGCTGCCAGTCAGGCTATGTCCAGTGTAGGAGACCTAGTGCTATGTCTTCATCCATTTACACTGCCACGTCCTTTAGGGAACAGGCAAGCTTGTTCAACAAGGACAATCTACCGGGTCCAATGCCTTTTATAGGTTCCTTACTATTGACAAGGCAACTATTTTGAACTTGATTTCCTAGGTCAACTCAAATTTTATGTGGTGTTTCTTAAACAGCTAACTCCTAGGTGTTTTGGCATATTATCTATGGAACTTATTTTCTCCAGTGTGGCACACAGTTTCAAAGACAATACGTACAACAGTGCACATAACTTGTATGTTGGTATTGGCTTACATCCCACCATATTCTAAAATTATCTAATCAAAATGTAATAGGCTGTTCCAGGACACTCTGAAATGTTATCAGGTGGACACAAAACTTTATTTCTTGGCAAGAGAAATTATAGCCAACATTGAAAAAAAGATGCTTAAAGAAATATTCAATGACTAACCCCGTGTCAAGTAAAAATTAAAGCAAGAGAACATGTGATAATGGTAGTATCCACCTACAGATCAAAGTGTGTATCAGAAATGCTTTATTATTTCACAATGTAAAAACTCTAAGCTACAATTATTATCAGATGGTTCTGTAGGCACAAGACTTTAAACTCATGCTTTTATCTTCTCTGTCAAGAAGAACAATCTTCAGCCTGGAAAGGTCAGAAGAAATAATGATAAGATGGAATCAAAACCCAAGATAAGTGTAGAGATTGTAAGAGTTGCTCTAAAAGAACTTAAGTCTCATGGTCTGGACAAAATACATATGCACATTTCAGGGTGAAGAGAGAGTTCTCTGAGTGTTCTCTGAACTCTCTGAGAGTTCTCTGAAATGAATCTTTGAGGAGCCAGAGAAAATAGAATATGGGCCATTGTGGTCTACATTTCCAAAGAGGAGACACAGATTACTCAAATCATAAACCAGAAGATTTGATATGTATTTTGGGCAAGATTCTTAACGGAATTATTAAAAATTTCGTTCATAATACATGGAAAGAAAGTAGGGATAATAAAGAATAAATCATCCCAGATTAAACTAATTGTTGGTAGATTTACTAAATTGGCAAGAAAGAATGATACAAACACAGCATATCATGTTTGCAGCAAGATATTAGACAGTCTTTCATAATATTTTGTTTTGCATTCAAGATAAAGAATTATAAATTGGATCAGGGAAGTTTGTTGGGTTTAAAATGGGCTGAAAACTGTATTGAAAAAGTTGGTGTCAACCTACAGGGATTTCCAAGAGCACGCATTCTATCCCATTCAACTCTTTCACCTGTGGTTTAAAGAAGTATTTTCCTCAACTCTGATAGTGCCTAAGCTGAGACAGATAGCAAATACTGACGTGATGGAAACAGGACATAAAAGACCTCAATTGGCTTTAGTAATGAGCCAAGTCAAACAAAAATGAAACTTAAATAAATAGGGCCTTTCACATGGGTTAGAAAAACCATGGCATTATTATGAGAGAAGGGAAAGAAAGATTACAAAATGGCAAATTAAAAACAGGGGACTTCAGTGAAAGGACAGTATGTTAGCTTCCTAGGGATGCCATAATATAATACCAAAAACTGGGCAGTTTAAAACAACATAAATTTTATTGTCCCACAGTTCTGGAGGCCAGAAGTCCAAACTCAAGGTGTCGGCAGGGCCGGGCTCTCTCTGACTGCTCAACGGGAGAATGCTTCCTTGCTTGTTCCAGCCTCTGATGTCTGCCAATAATCCTTGGTGTTCATGGGCTTATAGACACATCACTCTAGGCACAGGGCCATCTTCTCCGTGTAGATTCCATCTTCCCCCTGTGTGTCTGTCTTAGATCCTAATTTCCCCTTTTCACAGGTATGCCAGCCATGCTGGATTAGGGCTTATCCTAATAACCTCATTTTACTTGATTACCTCTGTAAAGACATCGTTTCCAAATAAGGTCACATTCTGAGGTGCTGGAGATTAGGACTTCAACCTATCTTTTACGCAGGACACAATTCAGCCCATACCTAACAGCTCAGTGTGAATTAACAGTAACATGCAGACCATGAAAAACATGACTGCATAGACCAGGAATAAGGGAGAGTGCTGCCTCTCTGGACAGAAAACATTTGGGGAACTGCAGTCATTTCTGGGACTTTGACAGACACATCCAGGGGAAAGCAATCAGTATAAGGAGGGAACTTAAAACCAAACTATTGGACCATGGTTAGGAGGAAATGGGAATGTTTAGCCTGAGGAAGAACAGGCATGGGGGAAATGAAAGCTGCCTTCAAATACATGATCAGCTGGCTGAAAGTAGAGCTAGACTTGTTTTTTATGGCTCTGAGGTCAGAATTATATTACTGAGAGAGATTGATTCAACTGGATGAAAAGAAGGTTCTAAAAGGTAGTATGTCCAGAGGCAGTTAGGATTTCACGGGAAATACTGAATTCTCTCTCTTTGGATGTCTTCAGGCAAAGGCTTAACACAGAGGGAGGAATCAAAGCACTGGAAATTAGCCTGGATCATGAGTCTTCTGACCTTGATATTCAAGAATTCTATGAAAGAAGTTCTTCCTGTAAGTAAAGAATATTTATGCCCAAAGTAACCCATAACATCTTATAAGGAAATGGAATGTGCCAACTAAAATTTAGAATTGTTTTCTATTAAAGAAAATGTGGAGAAAAGAAAAATGAGAGGAATTGCATATTTTAACTCTGCACACAAAAAAATAAATTGTCTAAATAAACATAAAATATACTCAATAAGAATATAGAAAAACCACAAAATCAAATAAAGGAAAACAAAAACCTTATCCAAGTCACAGGAATTTTAAAAGAAAAGTAGCATTTCCATTTTTATGGAAGAAATATGAGAAATGAAATCTAGAATAGGAAATAGAAAATTCAGTAAGCACCAACATTTTTCCCTCAGTACTCAGGAGCGTAGAGGAAACAGGAAAAGCAGATACTCATCTGGTGAAGCGAAGCGATTTCTCTGAGGAGATTAGGAGGGAAGAGACGCAGAGAGGATGGGCCAGGAGAAGGAGGTCTCATGGGCGGTGGGAAGGGCACCAGCGTTGGAACAAGTCAGAAGACCAGCCAGGCTTGGCTCAGCCAGCCACCAGCTGCACAAGCTTTTCTCTGCTTCTCAGTGTGCCGTTATTTTTTTTTTTTTTAAAGAATCAGACGATATTTTAACAATTTTATCCAGCTGTAAAATTGTGACTCTGATGAATATCCACAGATAGGGAATAAGGAAATACTTTAACACCATAAAGGCATAAGAATGTTCAACTTTAAAAGGCAACTAGCAAGAAAAAGCCAGTGTGACTGCTTAAAAAGACTGGAGCCAAAAGCAGCTGATTAAAAAATAATAATAGCTACTGTAAATGGGGACGTGCTAATAAAGCCAAATGACTACATACAAAGATTGTTCAAAAATGTGGAAAATAAAAAGGAAGCCATTAATCAGTTAGCCTATTTAATTATTACACATAAAATATTAGCTTCGTATTACCAATCAAATTATGAGTACCTTGGAAGTAGCTATTTACAAATATTTCTATAAGCCATTCATACCCAGTACATTTCTTGGTATGATCTGAGATGTAATATATTCCTAAGCTTGACACTACACATTTGGCTTCCAAGTCCAAATAATGTCACCTTCTAGGGAACATGATTTAACATTAAGTTCTCAAGTACTTTCTCTGCAATAGCAATATCATAAAAATTCTCTACCATATTCAACACACATTTAACAAGTACTATAAACCTTACCAAATGATTTTTAAATCTAAAGAAAGACATACATAAACAGATAAGCATTTATTTATAATACAGAATAATACATACAATAAACCTAGAAGATTCAACATGCAGAAAAAAGCTTTAAGAGGCAGTATGAGTAGGGTTTTAAAGGCTAAGTAGGAATTTATTCAACACAAAAATGAAGAAACATTCCAAGCAGAGTCTTCACTGGCAAAGAAGCAAGAAATGAAATGAAAAATTTAGGAAATTCTTAATACATTAAGTTAAATATTTCTGAAACAAAGCACTAGAAGTAGAAAATAGGAAGAGGTGAAACAGAAGGAGACAATTAGCTCACAAAGGGCTTTCTGGGTCATTCTAGCAGCAAAGGCTTTTTCTTATGGGCAATAAAAAGCCGCTGAAGGATATTGAACATTGAAGTAATAGGCTCAGGTTGGCATTTCAGGAGGACGGTTCCGGCTGCTGAGTGGAGAGAGGATATGAGCTGGAGAGGAGGTGAGGCGCAGGCAGGGCAAGAGACAGGAAGGACCTGAATTGAAGCCAAGGCTGAGCAGAGCAATCACTTCAAGAGAGGTTTCGGAAGTGGAACTGGTGGGATTTGGGTAACCAATGAGACATTTCAGACCTGTCGCAGAGCCAGGCACAGAGAGGGGTCACAGGAGAAAAAACAGATTTGGGGGCCCAGTTTGGACCATTATTGTGTTTGCCCAGAAGACATGTAAACCCGCCTCTATATCATCTTCCTTTCTAACCCATGCACATTTGAAAAGTCTATTTTTAGAAGCTAAAAAACCTTATATCTAGGTTTTTTTACTAATTAAATGTTTCTTTAAGAAAATAAAAAGGGACTATGTTTTCCACCAGAGTAAAATCAAGTACCACCAAATGCTCTAAGGAATTATAATTTCTTCAAACACCAGCCTTAAATGATTGAATGAAAGGTATTAGTCAATCAAAGACCAGCTAATCAAATGCTTTGTCGATAGAAAGTAACATGTCATATCTGGATCATCAAAGTTCCAAGAAAGGGAATGCAAAAGATACATTTAATAGTGAAACTGAACACGACTTTATCTTACAGTATTCAAAGACTCTTCTGGTGCCTTGGATGTGCTCTTGTGTCCTTCACTTAAAACAGCATGTATGTGGGGAACTGTTCTTGCCTTTACTGAACACTGAGTTGATCATCCTGCTCTGCGTAATGGTCTCATTTAGTTTGGATAGAAGAATCTGAGGGTGACAGCATCTACAAAAAGGCAGGAGACAGTGGGCCAAGTTTGCATTCCCCTTTGGCAACGTAGGGCCAGACTCACAGGAATGTGATCAAGACATAAAGCTAAGTTTACCTGACATTTAACATTGTGTAGTTAAGAAGGCCACAGAGTTGCTGCAGTGTATGTCAATAAGCCCAATGAGAAAAACAGACTGTGCAAAGAGTATTTCCAAAAGTCACACATTGGCCGGCTGACAGACGCTAACACATTTGAGTAGCAATAGCCAATCCAAAGTTGTCCTGCATAATTAATAGATTTGGTAGTCTTGAGAGAGAACTTTTTCCATGAAGAACTTACTTTATAGGCAGATTTTCACTGCCAGGTCTCCTGGGAGACTCATTTTTTCCAGCTCTCACTATCACTATCTCTGACTCATCTCTCAGAGTTTAAGGGAAAGCATTCTTATGGCGGGGACAAGTGGAGGTTGCAACAGAACTTTTTGAGTATCTCCAAATGTCCTGTCCCCTATTGTTGGAGCTTCCCATGACTTTGCTAAAGTTCTCATTTGATGATCCCAGCTCTGGGCTCCATCCTAGAGAAGGGGAGAACAGGTGAGCAGCTTGCTTAACAGGACCCGCCAACATCAGAAACCCTGTCATCCTTGGGAGGAAGTAACAATTTATTCTTGAAAGAGGAAGAAGAGAAAAAGTTCTGGGCAATGTAGGATGGGGAGTCAGGAATGAGAAGAGGAAGAAAAGGTTATTCGGACACTTTAGGAAATGACTAGAAACTACCAAATGAGCTTGGGTGGCCTTCCTACACCCCCGCAAAAATAACCCCCACTAAGCTGGCTAATGATGGAAACAAATACTATCCAAAATAACAGACTTACATTGGCTCAGACTCCTGGATGAAAAGCATTTGGGGGAAACAAATTAACTCTTCAATGCTGCAGTAATAAAATGTCATTATCTTTGACTTGTTGCATTCATTATTTTAATCTTTCAAATTCTTTCTAGCTCCTCAGCACCTCAAGATTAAGTTGATCAAAGTATGGGTGGGTGGGATGAGGAGGTAAAGATAATGGTAATTATTTTTTGTCTAGTTTGTCAAATATGACCCACATTTCTAACTAGTAGATTCTGCTTCACACCACTGAGCAGTAAGAAGTTTTGGGGAGCCTAGTTAATCTGTCAGTGGCTTCAGCTGAGAATGATTCTCTTCACCACAGTGCAAGGAGAAACTTAAAGCTATCTCTGACAGGCAACGCTGGCAGAAGACTGGCTGAGGACAAGGCACTGTGCTTTGGCATAGCGCAGGGCTGGTGCGGATTCAGCATTCCTCTATATAAACCATACAGAAGAAAAATGAGTGGCTTCTCCTTGGGGTCTGAGATTTTCAGATTTTATTTTATATTTTATTTTATTTTATTGTGGTAAAAACATTTTACTGTTCTATAAACAGTCTCCTATGGTCCTGGTTTTATTTTAATTACATGTATCCATCTTTATTTTTTCTTCTACCAAACCTGAGCAGTACACTATTGCACATTTAAAAGAAACCACATTCTTGGAATGAAACACCCTGAAATAGCATCTACATGTTTCTTTGGACTGACATTCACAGCTTCCACACACATGGGTTTAGAATTACTCTAGGCCATTGGCAGCTTTGAGGGGATTGGAAGCAGAGCCCGTCTTTCTTCTGCAGGGTCTCATAGGTTTTTGACCTACTTATTGCCCTTGAGTAAGGCAGGCGCCAGGAAAATTTTCTTGGAGTTCTGGTCTACTTCCTACAACAATATAAAAGATCCTCATATCACATTTGTAAGTCATAAGAAAATTCATATTGGAGGCCAAGATTTCAATTATGGAATGAAAGACTCTGTTCCCTTGAGTTTGATTTTGTATATGAAAACTTCATATATATATTAATATATACACACACGTATATGTAAGGTAATGATTTTAACTTCTTAACTACTCAAAGGCAAAGAAATATTTGATGAATGTATTATTCTTATGTAATCAGAAGATTCTTTCAATTTAACTACTGAGTGGAGTAGTGACTGCAAAGGAAAGGTCTTAAATGGTAGTCCTTATTGGTACGTAATCCCTGAAGAACACATCACAGAGGGTAGTAGCAACAACTACAGGAACCCCAAAGGAACAAAAATCCCAATAGGAAACACAGCACCGGTAGCATAGCTTAGAGTAAACCTTTGTACTCCCAAATGGCTTTGGAAGAATGTGAAACTTTGAGCTGTGACATTGTCACATTTCTGGAGAGATGCCACTTCTAAGTGATAGCCATGACCCTCCCACAGGAGACAGCCTGTGTCTCCCAGACCACCGCAATTATGCCTCGCCTCTCCTGGCCTCTGCCCACAGCATGGGTCAAGATGTCACTACCCACTTAGAACACTCTCTCGTTTAGAGTCCCGAGGGGATGTTCAATACCACATATGTTAATGTGGGGAAAATGTACTAGGAAAAAATAGCAGCGTGATTCAAAAATAGCAAAACAGTAAAGCCCAATGCACAGGCAATATGTTTTAGGGGGTCCATATATATGAATCTTCTAGAAAAGCAAAACTAATTTATTTAACTATCAAAATGCTTTTAAATGTAATTAGTTTGATGAAATAGAATCTAAAGTACTATTACACGCTTCCTTGTTTTTTCAATTCCTGAGCATGGCTTTACTGTTATTAATAAAATGGCATCGTCATTTTCTACTGTTGATTAAGAACACAATGTGGTTCCGTGGACTTTTCCTATTGATCTCTTAGCCCTATCCTTACCCCAGTTCAGTCAGAATGGACCATGCGCTAGTCCCTTTTACATCCCTCGCTTTGGGCACCTACTGCCCTTATTCAGGTTCATTTGTTGATTGAAGGACTCTGGCTCTTCTCTGGTCCTCATTTCACGCACCTGGGCTCGTCCCATCTTTCCTGAGCAGCTGCCTTCAGAGGCCTGCTCTGGACTCTCTCTCTACTCAGCCTCTGAAAATAATATTTCCCTAAATAGATGTTAACTCCTTAAATTTTCATGTTGACACTTATCACTCTTTTATTATGATTATTTATACATTTATGTGAGTGTAAGTTGTTGAGAGCAGTAGCCATATTTTATATCCTCTAGTTTACCCTACTGTGCCTTAAAATAATGCCTGGCACAAACAGATATTTTTGCAAAAAGACATTTAAAACATTTGTTGAATAAGTTTATGGTAAGGGTCCTGGCTGGCCAAAACTGAGATTTGATATAGCTGGCAGGTGAAGTTAAATGAACCTCGCCCCAGCTCCTGGAACAAATTTCTTCATATCTATTCTGCAATCATTGGCCTAGGTAGGCGTAGAGAATCTCCTTGAGGGGGAAAAAAAGCACTCAAACTATGTCCACAGTTGGAATCCATGCCTTACTTCTAGTGCATGGAATAGAACCGGGATCACAATAGTTATTCTATAAATGAATAAATTCTGTGTCAAATCAGGCCTCATTGAATTTTATCTTGTTTTGTTTTAACAGGGCTTACGGCTTTATCTTAGAACATCCTTTATGCCTCAGTTTCAGGAGGAGAAAAGACATTGGTGATTGGAAAAAATCAGCAAGGAGCTGAATTCTAGAGACCTAGGGAGATGCGAGGGCCACTGCATTACCTCAGCTCTCCACCATGGCAGCATATTGATTTCTCAGACTTCAGCTCAGAAGAGATAAAGGCACCTGTGGGAAAGGATTTCCAGCTTGGTAGAGCCCAGGGCAGGAATGCTGGAGAATCTCAGTCTCGCCCCATTTCTACAATGGCACAGGGAACTGAGAATGATCCACATAGACAGCAGATTCATGGAAGACAGCCCTCAGCATGTCCTAGCAATATATGTATGGAATTTGCAAGGGAATGAAGTTTCTACATGAGAAAAAAATAGCTGTCATTAGCTGGTAAATTTGGTTTTGCTCTTTAATATGAAATCACTTTGCCCAAGGGTAGGTGTGGAACCATTTGGAAAATGGATGAATGAATAATCATGCATAGTAAATCTGAATTCTTAGAAAATAGGATTTTCCTCCTAGAAGATGTTAAATATTTTAGTAAATTCTAATAGAAAAATATTTAAAATTGGAGAATATCAGAACTAATGAGGAGCTTAGTAACTCACCAGTATGAACTCCTTGCTTTGCTGATGAGAGAACTTTCCAGTCCTACCAATAGTTGTTAACCTAGTGGTAACACTAGGCCTGCTGATGCCCAAGACTGTAGCCTTCTCCATCCCAGAATAGACAACTGGGAGCCAGTTGGAGCCAAACTGGAATAACTAGAGATGTCCATACCGAGCCCTGATGGCTAAGTTGAATCAGTCAGCATTAATGGCTCCTACTAATAAGTTAACTACTTTCCATTCCCATTAAAAGAACTATATGTGTCTCAAAAATTTGATCTTTTCTTTAATAAAAGCCGCAGCAAAAAGCAAGCTTCTCTTGAACCATAACATTCCGAGCAAAATGACTTTGAATTACATGGACTCTGAGAAGCTTTTATCTCTATGATTTTTTTTTTTTTAATTCAGAAGGAAAAAAGAAAAAAAACTGAGAAGAGAAAAATTCGTGGATAGCACTAGAAAAAGAATAAATGTATCTGGAAATTTTCACTTGGCAGCTGAGCTTCTGCTTGGAAACTAGAGAATATATGTATTTTTTAATTACAAAGAATAGTTAGTTGTAGTGATAGCAGTGTAGATATTCAGCCTTTCATTCATTCAATAAACATATGTTAAGGGCTAACATTCTGCCAGGAACTATGCTAGAGATAGAAAAATCACAGGGACTTTAATGGAGCTAAGCCCAGGTGTATGGAGGTGGGTAGCACAGAAGGCTTCCCTGAGGAGCTGAGTCTTGAGGGACAACAGTTGCTAATCACATGAGGCCTGGGGTGGGGACAGAAGCAAGAATACAGTGTTCCTGGAACAGAAAGAAGCTCCACAAGCCTGGAGTGCTGAGTGTGGGAAAAGGTGGAGTGACAAAGGAGGCTGGAGGGAGAAGGAACTTGCACTGTGCCCAAGGGTGGTGGGGAGCCATCAGAAATATTAAAAAAAAAATCATATGATCTGATAAAAATTTTTAAAATAATCAATGTTAAATAGCTCTTAATAGCATAAGCACATAAGATGCTCAGTTAAAACTTAGAGGTACTGTTTTTCATCTATCAGATTGGCAAAAAGCAAGCAGTCTGAGTGGGGCGGAGAAATAGGCATTTTCCCACATTTCTGGCAGGAGTAATAACAATATGTTAAAATCACAAACACTTAAACCTTTGACCTACCAATTCCAATTCTCAGGCTCTGTCTCTCAATTATGCTCACACCTGTGTAGAGTGACATATGTACTACTTTATTCATTGCAGCACTGTAATGGCAAAATATCAAAAACAATTAAATGTCCATTAAAAGCAGGCTGGCTGCATACATTTTGTAGTTCAATATGTTGCACTTGCACGTAAAAAAAAAAAAAAGAAAAAAACTTCCTTATATAGAAAGGTCACCAAGATACATTGAATATTGAAAAAGTAAATATAAAACAGTATGTACAGCATGGTATCTTTATGTAAAAAGAGAAGACATATTACTATATTTTATTGTATGTGTATAAAATATTTCTGCAATAACACACAAAAAATCTTCACCGTCATTGTCTGTGGAGGGGAATTGGGTGGCTGGGAGATGGGGACTCGGGGATCCTTTCCAATGGGTGCTATCTTTTGTGATCTGTCCCCATAGTGTTTCATAGAGTGATGTGAGCAGAGCCAAAGCACAGAGGGTAGAAGACTGGATCTGTTGGGCAGTGGTGGGCATGAGACTGCTCCCAGAAGTCTGGTTGTGGAGAGAGGGACAGGGCTTTTGGGTTGGGGTGAGGGAGCAAGATCAGATTAAGAAAAGTCTCTTGTAGACTGAGAAACAGGCTTGAACTTGTCTTTAAACACAGACACAGAGAGACAAGAATATGAAAGGAAAAGGATAAAAAAGGAGATATTAATGAAATAAGGCAAGGGAGGAAATGGAAATACTGTGAATTTCCAAACAAGATTTACAATGAGTTCAAAAATTATAGCTTTCTTTGTTTTTCTTTCTTTTCTTTTTTATCTGTCCTCTATTTTCTTTAGAATAGTGGTCTGTACCAGGTAGGACTTGCTAAAAGTTTATTTTCCTTCTGATATCATGGTGCTCGAGCTCCTGTTTTGGGATACCTTACTCCAGATATGCTATAGCAGACAGTGTAGGCACATAAAGCAAGATCAAAATGCCATGCACCTACTCTAGAGAGTGTATGCAAGAATTCCTCAAACACTACACCCCTTGCTGTCCCTGGAAAAGCAAAGAGTATTGCATCTCCCTCTGCCTCCCTCTGCCTCCTTCGTCTCTGATGTCTGCCCTATCTAGAGTTTCTGGCTGTAGGTAGACCCTCCTCCAAGGGCTGTGCTTCCAGCAGCTCCAGATCCACACTCAGTGGTAGAGACAGGACACGGCCCCATCATTCCTTTCTAAGTTTTCAGTGTTTTCTATGCCCCAGTATTTCAATCTCCCTTTCTGGCATTTTCTAAGTGAAAAATTTGTCTCACACTCCCCCTAGTGACAGCCCCAGGAATGACTGTCAATGACCTAAGGCATACCTCATTGAGAGCAAAGAGAAAGAGCCAGCCCTGAAAACATTCAGCCCTGGAACACCAGCCCTCCTGATTATAGGAAGGTGCATCTTAATCTCCCCAACTTGCTGCCCGACACATATGCTGCTGCTGCTTTCTGTGATTAGAAATAGATATTTGGCAAGTCAAATATCTAGAATTAATAGATTGGAGGAAATGAGTGTCAGTCACAGTGTAATGAAGATGTCACCAGATCTTCCTTGTTTTTTGAGAAGAAAAGTGTTAGAAGTAGGAAGACTTCGGACACCTAAAAAGGAAAAGAGAGGAGTGTGGAATATGTTAGATCTATCCCAGTCTGCACTAGTGATCCCAAAGCCAAGGCAGTGTAATCACTGCCTCACTTAGGAGGCTCAGCTTAAGAAGATAGAAATTATAAGGTTTCATGACCTAAGATATATGGAAGAGATCACTTAAGGAGGCAATGATAGAAGTGATTAAATATTTGGAGGGCTGACATGTGAAAGATTAAGCTTCCTTTGCGTAAAGCAACCCCAAATGAGTGGTTCTGAACCATTTAGAATTAGAGAGCTGATGAATCTATACTTTCTCTACAGAAAAGTGAACTTTCACATTACACAGAGAGTCACAGAAAAAAATGTTAGTGGCTAATAAACATAAAAAGTGATGCTCAATCTCAGGTTACAAAACCAATGTACACAAATTAGTAACATTTCTATATACTAATAACAGTTCAGCTGAGATGCAAATCAAGGACTCAAAACCATTTAAAATAGCCACAAAGAAAATAAACTACTTAGGAATATAATTAACCAAGGAGGTTAAAGATCTCTACAAGAAGAACTGTAAAAACTGATGAAAGAAATCATAGATGACACAAACAAACAGAAAAACCTGCCACGCTCATGGATTGGTCAAATCAACATCATTAAAATGTCCATTCTGCTCAAAGTGATTTATAAATTCAACACAATTCCCATCAAAATACCAATGTTTCACAGATCTAGAAAAAATAATCTTAAGCTTCATTTGGAACCAAAAAAGAACCCAGATAGCTAAAGCAGTCTTAAGCTAAAAGAACAAATCTGAAGGCATTATATTCCCTAACTTCAAATTATGCTATGAGGCTATACTAACCAAAAAGCATGGTAGTGGTATAAAAGTAGAGACATAGACCAATGAAACAGAATACGGAATCCAGATGTACAACCACATAGATAGGACCAGCTGATCTTTAATAATGCAGACAAAAACATACACTGGGGAAAGGAAGGCCTATTCCATAAATAGCACTGGGAAAATTGGAGAGGCACATGCAGAAGAATGAAACAGAACCACAATTTCTCACCATATACAAAAATTAATTCAAGATGCCTTAACAACTAAAATATAAGGCATGAAACCATAAAAATTCTAGAAAAAAAAGTAGGAAAAACTTTTTTAGACATAAGCTTAGGCAAAGAATTTATGACTAAGACCCCAAAGGCAAACATGGCAGCAACAAATATAAATAAGTGGGATTTAATTACATTAGAAAGTTTCTACACAGCAAAGGAAATAATCAACAGAGTAAACAGGCAACCTACAGAATGGAAGAAAATATTCACAAGCTATATATCCAGTAAAGAACTAGTAACCAGAATCTACAAAGAACTCAAACAAATCAGCCAGGAAAAAACAAACAAACCCATCAAAAAGTGAGCAAAATACATGAACAGAATTTTTCAAAAGAAGGTAAACAAATGGCAAAAAAACATGCAAAAATGTTCAACATCATTAATCATCAGGGAAATGCAAATTAAAACAACAATGAGATACTGTCTTACCCCCGCAAGAATGGTCATTATTAAAAAGACTAAAAACAATAGATGCTGGTGTGGATGCAGAGAGAAAGGAGCACTAACACACTGTTGGTGGAACTGCAAATTAGTACAACCTCTCTGTTAAATAGTATGGAAATTCCTCAAAGAAGTAAATGTAGACCTACCATTCAATACAGCAATCTCACTACTGAGTATCTACCTAACGGAATAGAAATCATTTTGTCAAAAAGACACCTGCACTCAAATGTTTACTGCAGCACAATTAACAATTGCAAAGATACGGAATCAACCTGAGTACCCACCAATTCATGAGAGGATAAAGAAAATACAGGAGACAGATATATAAAATACACACATGCATACACACATGTACCAGGAAGTACTACTCAGCCATAAAAAAAGAACAAAATAATGTCATTTGCAGCAATTTGGATGGAACTGGAGACCATTATCCCAAGTATCTCAGGAATGGACAAATACCATATGTTCTCACTAATAAGTGGGAGCTCATAGATGGGTACACACAGGCACAAAGTGACATAAAGGACATGAAAATCCAAAAAGGGGTGGAGTCTGGCAGGGGGGGTGTGGATAAAAAGTTACCTATTGAGTACAATGAACACTATTCTGGTGATGGGCACTCCAAAAGCTCTGACTTAAGTATTATATGAGATATCCATGTATCAAAAAACATTTATACTCCCTTAATTAATATTTTGAATAAAAAACATCTAGAATGTAGTTCAACAAAATGAAAACAGAATATATGGAAGTAGATGACATAATTCATTCACTTAAAAACATTTTCTTTAACCAGGAACTAATCTGGGGGCTAGATATACAGCAATAAACAAAAAATACCCCCCCCAAAATTTGGAGACCATGAGTATAGATGAATCTTTACAGTTTTCTTACTGAAAAAAGGAAGAAAAAATTAGAAGGTAGCTGGAGAGGAAAGTGGGATCAAGGAAGAGATATTAAGTTTTGAAAAATGACAGCATCTTTGAAGGTTAAAGGACAGATGCAGTAGAGAGTGGGCAATTAAATTGATGATGCGGGACTGCAAAGGGCGAATTGCCGAAGCAGTGTCCTTAGGTGGGCCAGGCGGGATAGGATCTGCAGCAGAATGAGAGGGGTTGGCCTTGGCCAGGAGCATGGAGAGTTCAGCTGGGATAACAGGAGCAAAGGCGACTTCGGTGGACACAGACGCAGAAGTAAGTAGACACAGTAATGGGAGCCTCTAGAAGTCTTCTCTATTTTCTCAATGCCATCTACTTGAGCATAAGGATGGAAACAGAGAGAAAAAGAAGAAGAAGTGGTATCCAGGTATGACTCAGAAAAGACCAAAGACAGAATGAAAATCAACTTAACCATGATGCTTTAAAAAACCTCCTTTAATGAATTCAAGAGGGTATTGCTTAAAAACTTACATTTCTTTTTCTATGGGTTTAATCACACTTCTTGTTTCCATACTGAGATACACACACACACATATCTCATAATACATATATGGTAATGTGATGTATATAACTTAATATATAGTTTACTATATATAAAATGTTGGTCATTATTTATAATATTTAGAAGCCACATATAAAAAACTGAGGACCAATGTGATTAAAGAATATGATAGAAATATTGTAAATCTTGACAAAGTAAAGACAATAGAATAAATAAAATCAGGGCAACAGAAGTGAGAAAGAAGCAAAACTGTTTTAATATTCTCATCTTTGTGTGGAGTTAATAGATGCTGTGTAGAACTTACAAATCAAAATACAGTCCTAAAGTCAACTCCCATAAAAAAACTAAAAATAGTAATAGAGCTAACATATTTAGGAAAGCAAGAAAGAAATATAGAATTTGGTTAATGTTCTTTTAATTCCTCATCTTATAAATCACAAGTGGGTTAATAGATATAGTCTACAGTAAATAAATCAAGAATTTAGAAGTAGAATGTTCAATTCCAGAAGAAGTGAAGAGCAATGTGACTACTTCTGGAGAGTAGGACTACCTGGAGGGGAAGCAGTAAAAAAGAACTCTTTACTTCTAATTGTATATATTGCAGTATCATTTGATTTATTGGTGCATCTGTATACATGTATCATTTTCAAAATGTTAAAAAAGAGTTTAAGTAATTTAGGAGACCATGACTACTATCTTTGAGTCAAGCAGTACTTGGTGAAGTCTAGCTCCTTCTAGAATTGACTTCGCCAAAAGCACTAACATTAATGAACTAGCTTTCATCAAATGTGGCTTTGAGAAACAACCATAAAAATATTTTCTTGTTTACCGTAAAACTGTTGTTGAAAATATTGTTTATTATATGAGTAATCATTCACTATATTGGATCCTTGAGTGAATCTCTTTTAATATCAGGGCTAAATAAAACTGCTTCTGTTGAAGGATTATTTTGTTCTCTCCTCTCTAATTAAGAGAACTATTGATTGGTTTGTTTGCCTTTTTGACCAAGAGTCAAACTTGAAGCCCTACCCTAGCAATTATTTTTCCTTATGTGAGTGGTATATTTGTATTTTCCTACCCCTTGGTCCTGATTTTCTATTCTATTTCTATTTCTATTAAATGTTATATTATCATTTAATTTTGCCTACTTGGGATATAAACTGTGTGATATAAAAATTATTTGTATATTGAGGTCATACATAAATAAGTAAAGTTTGTTACATAGTAAAATATATTGTTTATGACTACTAATAAAATGCATAATCCTTCTACTTTCTTGAGATGTCAAATCTTACCCAAGAATTCATTTTCCCATCACTTTGGGGGTTATACTGGCTAAATTTAGATGTAGTTACATAAAATACAAAGCAGAATACCTTCAAAGTTTCCCAAATAAACTGGGCAAAAGTCTCAACCAGACAAACAAAAGGAAAGCCTGAATACAATTTTTAAAATGCCAAACATAAAGATTTACAAATTGTTATAACAGTGTAAAGATGATAATGGACTGCGCCATCTCCAGGAATGTGTCCTCTCATGGGACTGTTTTCTGCTGGAGGCAGGGAGAGAGAAGACATGATTAGGTACCTCTCACTGGCAGACACCACACCAGCGTCTTTGCCTCTGACCGTTTTGGCATTTGAAAATATCACAGGATTCTATTGCAAATGCTCAGGGTGGAAGATTGGATGCCTAAATCTCTCCCTCACCCCTTCCATATCCCCTAAGTGAAGGTAAGCAAAAGTCTCGTTGGCTATTTGCTCTGTTAGTCTCAGTTGCCGTGGCAGAATGTCTGTTCTATCTTCCATCTTCGTCCCTTTGGTGATAGTTTATTTTCTGATCTTCATAAATTACATGGATTAGTAAGATGATACCTACAAAGGAAAAAAAAGTGATAAATCTTCAGCCCTGTATGTAAAGAAATTTGGGGACAGTACAAAGAAGGTATAAACAACATTAAAATCTGCAAATGATTCTCCTTGAGCTCACCTCAATGTTAGATTCAGCTACAGGTTGGAGACTAATACTGACTCCAGCTGCTTTGCAAGCAAGTCATGGTGACCACCTAATACTTATGATCCTTGGTACAATCTGTAATCCTCTCTTTTTATGACTTGCTGAATTATATATAGTACCCATTTTTCTTTTTCTCTTATAATATTTTAAAGGTTATACTTAGTTAAGCAGATATGGTTACTCAACATTACAGACCAGAATCTCTTCTGAGGTTGTGAATAAATTAAAGAAAGACTCAGGGAAGAAATTTCAGAGATGGGGACTTGAATAACTTAAAGAGTCATGCAGGGCAATGTCATATAAGGTCATGGAACACAGAGTGACTAGACCACCAGGGACTTTAATTCTCTAAGAGTGGAAATTGTAATGACTCATGCAGACCAAAGGGGGATGCAGCGCCTGATGACCACAATATCCACACAGAGCTTAAATCACAGCTTGTCCTTGGGGTGGAGGACTGGGAAGCCAAGGGCGGCTGTGAGAAGAGCCCTGAGCTGAGGTAGAAGGAAGAGAATTAAACTGAGGACTGAACGACACATAAACTTCACTGATAAACCCAGACACACTGCACCCATGTTAAGAAAAAAATACCATCTGTACAACTTCATCCTTCTCCATGGTTCTGCTATTTTTTTATTTTTTTCTTAGTTCTACAGAGAAATTTCATGGTAAAAAACTCAAAAATTATAGCTGTTACATAAATGATAATTTAGTAAGTGATTTTCCACTTTACAAAAGGATTCGTAACTTCACAAAAGAAAAGGTCATAGCATTTTAAAAATGACTACAGCCCTTTATACACCTACATAAATTATTATATCATTTTGTATTAGTCAGGGTCCCAACAGGAAACAGCACAATCAATTTATTATGCAAAATCTCTGTAGCCCAAGGTTAATTGGTTATTAAAGTCTTTACCTAGAATATGTTCAACACTATGTTAGATGTTGGGGGAGATTCAGAAGTATAAGACATTTCCTTCCTTAAGCAGTTTAAAGTGTAACAAAGCTCAAAATTGTGTAAGAAAGATTCGACAAATGCATACGAAGTAGCAACAAACACTAAAATCAGAACTTGTTCTAAATGTTGGAGTTCCAGCTGCGAGAGCTTTAGGAGACTACAGGAGCAATGAAGGCTAAATTGGTCTGGGAAGATTTCATGAAAAAAATAGGAAGTGAACAAGCAGGACTGAACAATTTGCCCAGATGGAGAGGAGAAACGAAAATTGAGAACAGGTATAGAAGCTAACAAGACAGTCTGCAGACTGAAAAATTAACTTCCAGAATACCAGGTAGATCCTTATCACAGTGGCTGTTTTTGAAAGATGGGCCATTTTTTATACTCTAAACAGACCTCAGAAATTTGAGATGGCAAGCCTTTTCACCTCAAATCACTCACCCAAGCCTCCTTCCAATAGTTCTGAAGACATGTGGATGAAGATCAAAATTAAAGAAGAGGTTAACCGATAGCTACTGGTAGTGAATTGAACAAGACTTCAGCTATTGACTAGGCAGATCCCAACAAAACAAAACAAAAAGCCACCAGCTGCACTCTTTTCATCAGTTAACATTATTTTCTCCATTTTTTCCCACTAGCAATCAAATCAACCCTGATGGTAGTTCATAGCAAGTTTACTAGTGACAGTTCACAAAGATTAACGTTAGAGGTTTTTTATTTGATTGTGTGTGGGTTGAAGAGACAATAGGTTTGAAAATCCATAAAATTGTTTTTCATCACCTACCACATCAATTTCGTGCTTGTCTGTGTTTGTCCCAGCCAAATACCATTCCCTACTAGCTGAAGTGAGTACTCGCTGACCAACCAATTATAAAAATCACATAAAAGTTGTCCCATTAAAAAATTCTCTGACGCTTTTTTGTCCTCAGTGCTCTAGGTCAAAAAGTAAAGAGAACATTTTGACCTGGACCTCGGGAATATAAAAGCCAAGCCTACATGCAAACAACTGGTAGGGTGACAGTGTAACCTCGTTGTTGTCTTTCTACCTTTCCTGCTTCTTTTCCCTTCTCACCCTTACTCACACACCTGTCATTTCAAAATTGTCCTTCCCTTGCCAGCAAATGGAAGCAACCTAGAAGTCGCTTTGTGGAAATTCCAATTACTGACCTCAATGAAAGAGATCAGGAAGGAACATCATCTTAAAGGAGCACCTCATCCTAAAAGCATTTAGACCTCCCCAAAACAAAAGTTTGTGTGATTCACCAGGGCAAAGTTCAAATCTCTGTCTTCCTTTCTGTAGCAGATATGGTCAAATAGGAAATTGGTTGGAACTAAGCACTCAAGATATTTTATGTGGAAAGGTAAGATCTCGAATATTAATGAATCTTTGTGCTTTTCTTTATATCCTGAAATATCTACTCTTTTTGACTCCTATAGTTCTCAACCTGGCTATACAAAAGAATCATCTGAGAATCTTTTAAAAAGTGTGGATGCCTGCACCCAATCCCAGACCAATTATATCAGGATCTGTGAGAGTTTCACACTGTCAAGGTGTGAAACTCTCCAGGTGATTCCAAGGTCTAATCAGTGTTGACTACCAATATAGTCAGAGGAGCTCATTTGGCTTCAATGAGAAACACCTGGACTGTGTTGGAGAATGAAAATCTAAGTATTCATGTTATGAGGTTGAAGCAGAAGACATGGTAAGAGAATGTCTGAGGTTGTGATTGGTCCCAGGAGAAAGTGGAGACTCATTCAAACTCAATTACAATCCTTGAACACCCACAAGTATATCACCATTGTCTTCCATATTTTACTTTGCTAGTTAGCTTTCTCTTTTCACAAATGGCTTTCCCTTCCTCCCCATTTTACTGATCTATTTGTTATCAGTGTGGACTCGTGTATTCTTACCCTATTTAATGAGTTAGAATCCGTTGATGCTCATTTTGTCCCAGATTTGGCTGAAACTGGCTATTGCATCTTTTTGACACAATTTCGTCCTTCTATTTTGAGCACTTTCTTACTTTCAGGTACAACAAGATGTTCTGGACTCATCTTGTACACTCCCTGCCCCAGCTCTGGACTCAGCCATTTCTCCAAATAGCCGAGGTTCCTTTTAGTAAGGAATGGTACTTAGAGACCAAATCCTGGACTCTAGGTTTGTTCATTGTTTCTGGAGTGTCACTGCATCTAAGCAAGTAGCATGCCCAGAAGTTTCTCTCCCTCCAGTATCCCTTCTTCTCCATTCCCCCATGCTCCACCTCTTCTAGTTATGCAATTTCATTAGTTTCTGATTTATATGTCCTGGGTCCCTTTTTGTAAAAGCAAATACATATTATGTTTCATTTCTTCTTTTTTCAAAAGTAGCATTCTATATATACTATTTTGCCCTTTTTAAAATGGACCAATATATCTTGGAGAGATCACCCCATACCATAAAGATCTTTGTCATTCTTTTTAAAAACTATATAGGATTCAATTATGCATACGTACTGTGGGGAAAGAAAGATTCTTTCTTCATCTATTACTACAGTCATGGTCAAGGCCCATAACGAATGACAGATTAACAAGAGAAAAGCATATACAATCATTTAATATGTTTTACATGATACAGGAAACTTCATAAGGAAATGAAGATGCAAAAAAACTAGGTAAACTTGTGTGTTTTTATGCTTAGGGTTGATGGAGAAGTGTATAGTCATGGAGAAGTATGATAGGACAAAATGGGCATGATCCAATGATAATAAACCGCAGGAACTTAGCAAGATCTGTTTGTTCAGATTCTTCTCTGTGTCCCTGTGTCTTCAGAGACAGGGGTATTCCTTCCTTTCAGGTATAGCAAGGGCACTTCTCAAATGAGGATGGTATGACCTACTTCAGGGGAGAAGGGGGAAAGGTCAAAGTGACCATCCTCCTTCTGCTTTTTCTCAAATGCAAGGAGACATGTTTTGGGGTAGCCCATCAGTACCATGTTTATTCAGCTCCTTTCCTATGTTTGGATATTTAGGTTGTTTACAATATTTTGTATACATATGTTTTCATTTCTCTTTGGTAAATACTTAAGAGTAGAATTGCTGGATCATAGGATAGGTGTATGTTTCATCTTATTTTAAAAATGCCAAATTGTTTTCTGAAATGATTGTATAATTTTATATCCCTATCAGTAACATATGATAGTTCTTGATGCTTCATACCATGGCAAACATTTAGTGTTGTCAGTCTTTTTTATTTTAGCCATTCTAGATGGCGTGGAATACTTTCTGAGGTATCCCATTGTGGGTAAAATCCATTTTCCCAAGACAATGTTGAGCACCTATTCTTCTGCATATTGGTCACTTGTCTATCTTCTTTTGTGAGGTGTTAGCTTGTTTTGTCCATTTCTGAATGGGTTGCTTGACTTTTTGTTATTGATTTGTAGGAGTTCTTTATATTTACATATTTATCAAATATATGCATTGAAAATATATTTTCCAAGTCTATGGATTGCTTTTATTTTCTTAATGCTATCTTTTGATAATCATAAGGTTTTTTTTCTCATTTTCACGAAGTCAATTTTCCAAACTTTTTCTTTATGATTAGTGCTTTTTCTCTACCAGTTAAGAAACCTTTATCTACTCAAAATTCATGAAGGTATTCTCTTATGTTTTTTGGAAGGTTTTTAATTTTAACTTTTTATTTAGATCTATGTGCCATCTCAAATTAATTTTTGAGTATAGCATGAGGTAGTGTTGATATATTTTTTAAAATTATATAAATAGACCAGCACCATTTGTTGAAAACACTTCCTTTTTCCCTTTAAATAGCCTTGGCGTCTTTGGGGAAAATCAATTGATCATGTAAATACAGGTCTATTTCTGAGCTCTCTATTCTGTTCTATTGATCTCATTCTCTGTCTGCCTACCCTTAAACCAACGCCAATTTGTCCTAAGCACTGTATCCTAATAGTACAGTCGTCCTTGGTATCTGCAGGGGATTAACTCCAGGGCTGAAAACTTCTAATCATAAATGGATCTTGAACATTGTCAAATGTTTTCTTCTGCATCGATTGAAATGATTACATGGTTTTTCTCCTTTATTTTCTTAATATGGTAAACCACATTGATTGGCTTTAAAATTTTAAGCAACTCTTTTCTTTCTTTTAAAAAACCCTCCTGATCATGATACAGTCATATATAATATGTATATATATTTGAACATAATATATTTGAACAAATATATATTGCTGGATCCTATTTTCTGATATTATGTTAAGGATTTCTGTGTCTATGTATGTGAGAGATACTTGGCTATAATTTTCTTTTCTTGCAATGTTTTCGTCTGGTTATAGTATCAGGGTTAATGTTGGCCTCGTAGAATGATACAGGAAGTGTCCCCTTCATCCCTAGTCTCTGGAAGAGTTTGTGTAAAATTGGTAATATTATTTCTTAAATTGTTAATAGACTTTACCAGTGAAACTATCTGGGTGTGTAGTGTTCTTCGTGAGAGGGTTTTTGGTAATAAATTTAATATATTTCAACAAAAATAGAACTATTCATATTTTCTATTTCCTCTCATGATAGTTTGGTAAATTGCATTTTCAAGAAATGTTTTTATTTTATCTAAGTTGTCAAATTTTACTAGTCCAAAGTTGTTCATAATATTTCTTCTCAGATTGTAAGTCACTTCTAGAATCTCTGCAGCTTTTATAAATCTATAACACACCACATTGTAATTATTGCATAGTACAGTGATTTTTAAGTGTGTTGGTTTTTATTTCCACAACTAGATTGCAAGCTTCCTAATAAAAGGAATTATTTATGAATCTACCTTCAATCTTAGACTAGTTTAGACTAAAAAAAAGGCAAGTGTGTTAACCTGAGAGGAGACAGGGCATCATTAATACTTTAGAACCCTTCACCTATCAATGTAGAATGCAGAAGATATTAAAAGAAGGTCAGGAAAGACTGAGCAGATAAGTAAAACTTGGAGCTGAGCCTTGAAAGGTAAGTAAGAGTTTTCTAGGAAGACAAAGGGATGGAAGAACATCTAGAAAAAGGGAATAGCATAGCAAAGGTGTAGAGGCATGAGAGAGCAAGGTATTATAAGATGAGAAAATCGCTATGAACTATTGGAAGATGTGGTGTCAAGGACAATAGGACAAATGTCTAGGAATGGCTTCTGTCATAGACGAGGCATTAGCCTTTGAGTGGCTTGAGGTATGTGGGCCTCTGAGGAGGGCAAGCCAAAGACAAACCTTGCTTGCTCTGCCCCCACTCCCCTCGTGTTTACATTAAATGATTCTGAACCAGTCCTTCATTTGACAAAATCATACCAGCATCCTCATCAATATTTTCAATAATATTATACTTGCAACCACCTTGTCCCTTCTGGACAGGTCCTGGTTTGATCTAGATCTCTTCTCTAGAAACTGCTAATTTGTATCTCTCTTACTCTTTGCCATCATGATCATCTTGCCTTTTTCCATGGAGATGATTAAAGTAGCACCCAAAAATCCATTATAAAGCATTATAATTCTGAACATTCTTTAAACAACAACAAAAAATCACCTCAAAGGTAGGATTTTTTTTAGGAGTAGAAATCCCCCAGCCCTTAGACAAAGATTTGACTCTCCCCAGAGGATAACCTGACCAAAGGGTGCCCGGGGATAAAACTAAGGTGTAGAACAGTTCATAAGGTCATGATAACCTGTTTGTGCGAGCTCACCTTCCATTTCCCTTTTTCCTTTTTAAATTTTTTTCCTGACATTCTCTAACTTTTTAATAAGACAAATGGCCAAGTTTCATCTTAGATTTATTACGTATGCATTATCTATCAGAATTTCAGTGACAGGCGCCAATCCCAGACTTTCCTGACACTTTCAGCCTAGTCAATTACTGATTTCTCTACTTCCATCTTGCTCAGCTGTGATTGGAGGAGCAATTGCATCACACGTGAGGAACGGCCAATAAACTAGTTGATTAGCAACCTTTTTGCGGGCAGTCCTTTAGTTCTACAGGAAAAAGCAGGTCCAAATAGAGTTCCTGATTGAAGTTCCCAGCCCAGAGATGATGGGTGTGGATACCAGCACAACAGCAAACGTCAACTTCTAATTTGCCTTGCTTGGTGACTCTCGAAGTCAGCTGCCAGGTCCCCAGGGACCGTGTGATGGTGACAGAATAAGAAGTGTTCAGAACATGAATTTTGTCCAACAAGTGTAACATCTGAGTTCTAACAAGCATTCTCTCAGTTAAGAGTTTCCTTTTTATCTTCCTGACAGGTGGCCTGAATAGTTATTTCACCTCTGCCAAATCTATGAAGAGGAAAAGTCAATCCCCAATGTCTGGATGAGAAGAAAGCACAGATACTAGGACCAGGAACTAATCAACGGCAGGTCTGATGTTAGAAAGGGATGTCCGTGCTGTTGAATAAAATACCGTCTCTGAGCCATGCCTCCCTACTTCTGCTTTTCCTCATCAGTCTTTCCCTTTCGGATAAAGCAAGGGGAGAGATGTGGCAGCAGCAGGAGCTGTAGTGACAGCAGTAAGAGAAATATCTTCAGCTAATATCCAATACCTTCTATTAGTCAAAACTTTTTTTGGTTCTGATATTTTCTTCCAATACCATGTACGAGTTGAACTGCCTCACTCATGAAAGGACATCCCATTTCCACACCCAGATTATTTCAAAGTTGGCAAGTTAAAGTCAATGTTTTATGGTAGAAGGTATGTTACAGAGATCGATAAATCCAACCCATTTTACAGATTAGGATATTAATGCCAAGAGATTGAACGCTTAGTCAAAAGTACAAAACAGATTTCTCTCCCTTTGAAAAAGCTAACTGTGTGATCCATCAACCACCCCATCTCTACCCTAGACACATAAACTGAGGGACACAAATAAATCGTGATAGGCAACCTCATAAATGAGCTGATACTGAGATGGTATCAGCACAGCCCATACCATACGGAATCTTTCATTGCATATGAAAACACAATTATGAGCAATTATTGCCATTTCTGTAATTGAACAGTGCGATTCTAACAAGATGAGTAAGAATAGACAAAAATAGGCTGGAGACCCCAGGGAATGCAGCTTTGCCCCACTCTGCCTCCTTCAGATCACAAATCAGTGAATAAATGTAGTCCAGTATTTGCTCAAAGCTAGATATCATATTGCTAAGATGTTACCAAGAGATTCATTTCCATACATTAAATAGCTAATAACAAATATATGAATAAAGTAAATAACATTATGCATATTTTTGGAAATAGAGACTAAAACATTAACTGATATGATTTTGCTCTTAATCCAAGTAGGCGCACTCTGATTCTCATTTTGGCAGCTTTCAGTTTATTCCCCACAGGCTACTCCAGGGCCACCCTCAAAAAGATTTTTTATACTTTGTCTCTCTTCTTTAACCCTTATTATTCCCACTCCACCCTGCAAGGACAGAAAGAGAGGGTTTGAGGGTGATGATATGATTATGATTAGATTATAATAAGGGCTATTTGTGGGAAAAATCTTTTCTTTTTTTTTTTGCTTTTGTTTTCATGAGGGCCACCTTCCAACCTGCTCCAAGTACAAATTTAATTAAAGTGAAGCATGTATCTTTACATAATTTAAGAACCTTTTTGTCTGATTACAGAAGTTTTCCTAGTAGTTTTATTTTAATGGTAAGAAATTGAGGGGATATAAAAATAAGTTTTTAAAAAGCAACAAAGAACCCATTCATAATTCCACCACCTAATCATAATCACTGTTGACATTTTAGATTATATCCTCCCAGAGGGTGGGGTGTGTGTGTCTGTGTGTGTGTGTGAGTGTGCATGTGTGTGTTCATTTTCAGACGTCCTTGCCACCGCTGGTGGGCTTCTTGGTCCTGCCCCAGCCTTATCCTGACTCCTCTGGGGTCAACAGGATACTGTAACAAGACACACAGTTCCCACCAGCTGGTAGGGTCTGGAACTCATCTTGCTGCTATGATTCTACAGTGGCCAAGAGGAGCCTTGGGCTCCTGTGGGTATCTGGAACTATAGCCTTTCCAGCCATTTTGAGTCTTTGCAATCCACAGGACTGGGTAGCTGCCTCAGTTTCTGATTTGTACTGTTGCTTTCCATCCAAGGCCTGCAACCCTGTTCTTCCCAAGCTCCTTGGTTGGAACCTAGCACCCACGCCTAGTTCTTGCCCCAGTGGTCCTCTTCTTCCTGGGCCACTAAACTCTATGTCCTGACCCCCTGGCTACTGTGACCACCTGCCTGTGAGCATTTCCTGGAGACTTCAATTGCAACAGCCCATCCACCAGATCAGATTCCCCCTGAGTGCTGAAATAACCAGGCATCTTTGACACCAGATTTGGGTCACTTTCATCAGGAACCAACCCTGGGACAGTTTCCCCTAACTTTGGTGCACTCTGGTCCTAGTGGCTTCTCTTTTCTCACCAGCCCACTGCAGATACCCCAGCATCTGACTCACTGTATATTCACATATTCTTTACTTCCTGTCAAATGTTTTGAGCCATTTGTCATCCCACCACCACCTTTTTTTTTTTAACTTAAAACCGACTACCCTGTACTGAGCACTGAGTTTTTTAAGCTGCAGTAAAGGTATCAGTGACATTTTAATTAATTGCTTAACGACATTGTTTCAAATGAATGAAAATTTACATTTACACCCACACTTCCCTGTAAATGGCCCAGTATCACCTGACACAAATTAGCTCTCACATTATAGCCCTCTAATGGTTTTCAGCAGGAACAGCAGGAAGGAAAAAGAAAGGAATGGAGAAAGAACCAAGGGAGACTGATTCGCATAATGTTTTCTCCTTTGGGGAGGAGAGGGCAAAATAAGTGGTATTCTTTCATCCACTGATGTTAAGATGTCCGCTGTCTTTTGATGTATTTTCATTTGGATCCAAACAAGTGTTCTAGCTGCATCTTGTTGCCTTCAAATCTGATAACGACCTCTTTTTGCGATAACAAAATGGGAAAGCCTATGATGCTATTTTGCCCAAAGTGAGAAATAGGGGGGATTATTTTAAAAGTAAAAAGGCACACTTGCCTAACAGACAAGCTTGGACAAGCTCAAGTGGCAGGCTTCTTTTTCAAAGAAAGAAAATCCTCAGGAAGGTGTTTTGTGGCTTGCTGAGCCATTGTTCCTTAAAGTCACATTTTTTCCTCAAAGAGAAATAACACTGTTTTTGAAATTGTTTAACTAATGAGCACACTGAACTGAAGGACAGTGAAAGAATTGCAAACCTTGTTTTAATTCCAGCTGTCAGCTCCTTATCAGAAGAAAGCCATTTATTTACACATGGGCTGGTCCCTAGATATAAAAAGAATATGTGTAGCTACTGATCGGGGTGCACTGAACATTAATATCTGTTTGGCTTTTCCCGACAGTTTAGGACAGTATCAAATTCCCACTGCAGATGAGGATGGGTGGAGGCAGGGCTGCAAACTCAGCCCATCCAGGGCTGGGCAGGGGAGCAGATGGTGAGGCCAGCCCAGTGGCAACGGTAGCAGCCAGGAGAGCAGACGCCTGCCTCACCTGCGTGTCTGCTGGACCAGCCGCTGCTCAGCCCCAGCCTACCCAGGCCAGGGGAAAGGCCAGCCCAGTGTTGACAAATACTTTCAGGCTTTCCAAGAGAAGGTGGAAGGAAATTTGGATATTTATGAGAATTCTCCAGATTTTTACATGTTGGCAATTGACTTAAAGAATTTTCAAAACCCTGGCAAGCAGAACAACATGCATATGTGGGCCAGATGCTACCTTCAGACTTCTAGTTTGTGAGTTGCTTTCTAGAGCATAAGGAGGAGGGGCAGGGAGGGCCATATGGCAGGCTAGGCGACACCCTGCAAAAGTGACCCACACCCCGGAACACGTCACTGACAAGGTGGGGGGAAACTCAGGAAAGCAAAGACACTCTTTGATCAGGTCAAAAGTGTGATCAAGTTGGGCACAGCCCTTTATTTAAGTTTATAGAAGTAGTGTGTGTGTGTGTGTGTGTGTTTGTGTGTGTGTGTGTAGATATAGATATAAAACTTTAAATATTTAGTAGTTAAATATTTAGTATATATATATTTACATATAAAAATATGCACATCATTTGCATCAATGAATGTATATTCATTGAAATGGCCTTTCATTCATTATTTATCCCTATATACATTGCCTTGCATGTAGAAGAGAGCCATTGAATATTGGCTAAATTTATTTTTAAAAAATATTTATTTTTAGGCCGGGTGTGGTGGCTCATGCCTGTAATCTTAGCACTCTGAGAGGCCGAGGCAGGAGGCTCGCTTTAGGTCAGGAGTTCATGACCAGCCCAAGCAAGAGCAAGACCCTGTCTCTACTGAAAATACAAAAAAATTAGCCAGGCATGCTGGTGTGCGCCTGTAGTTCTAGTTATTCAGGAGGCTGAGGCAGTATTATCACTTGAATCCAGGAGTTTGAGGTTGCTGTGAGATAAGATAATGCCACTGCACTCTAGCCCAGGTGACAGAGCGAAACTCTGTCTCAAAAAAAAAAAAAAAAAAAAACTTACTGTTGATTTTAACTGTTCTAGGATCCTGAGATAAATTACTAAGCAAAACAGACAAAGATCTTAGTCCTCGAAGGAGTAGAGATCAAGTGGTAGGTGGTCAGGCGATCAATAATGAACATAATAACTAAGTAAATTATATTTTGTGGTAGCAGGTAGTAAGTTCTACAAGAAGAAAAGCAAATTACGATAAAGGGAACTGGAATTACTGGGATAGGCACAGCTTGTGATATTAAATGGAGTGAATTTTTTCATTTAAAAAAGCTAAGTAGGCTAATAGCTAACATTAGTCTAATTTTAGTCTATAGCTAAAAGACCACTAATTTCACAATCTTTTTTTTTTTTTTAATTTTTTTTTTGAGACAGAGTCTCACTTTGTTGTCCTGACTGGAGTGAGTGCCGTGGCATCAGCCTAGCTCACAGCAACCTCAAACTCCTGGGCTCAAGCAATCCTCCTGCCTCAGTCTCCCGAGCAGCTGGGACTACAGGCATGCGCCACCATGCCCGGCTAATTTTTTCTATATATATATTTTAGTTGTCCACATCATTTCTTTCTATTTTTTGGTAGAGATGGGTCTTGCTCTTGCTCAGGCTGGTCTCAAACTCCTGACCTTGAGCGATCCATCCGCCTTGGCCTCGCAGAGTGCCAGGATTGCAGGTGTGAGCCACCACGCCGGCCTAATTTCACAGTCTTTTTCGATTTTGTTGGTACTCTTAGACATGCTAGTAGTCAATCAAATCATCAAAAGCTTGTTCATTCATTCAGCTATTTACTAAACACCTGCTACATGCAAATCCCCAAATCAGGCATCAGGTACAGAAAGCAGGACATGACAGAGACAGTGAGAGGAGACTTTGATAACACAACCTCAGGAACATAAACTTCTGCATAGAGGTATTGGCCTTTTCTCTGCCCATGCCCCAGGAATGAGGTTCTTTTAAGGACCTGCTTGGCTTTCATTATTCTTGAGAACAGCTGGACTCAGGGAGGAAGGCGACCTCCCAGCCTTCCATGTCCCTGGGAACTGCAGCCATGTCTGTCCATCCACACGGACTTGGGCTGCCTCTGTGTGATTCACACCATCTCTGCTGCTCCCCGTTCAGTCAGAGACACAAGCCCATGGGAAGGGTTATGGCAGCGTGGGGTCCCGGTGTGGTCTCAGAAGCCAAGGCTCTAATAGTTCTGTGATTCTCTTTCATAACAATATAATGTAATATTCACATTTTTAAATAGTCTCTAGGACTACATAGAGTGTGTAATGGTGGAGACAGGGCAATGACAAGACCACTCATTTTGGAGACTGGATTAATTTGTGTCCCACCCCTAACCCTGCCTCTGGTTAGTTATAAGATCTAGTCCTTCCAATTGCAAAATGAGATAAAGATACATGTCCTTCACATTTTACAAGATTCTTGTCAGAATCAAATGAGTTACTGTATGGAAGAGCACTCTGTAAACTGGAAAGTGCTAATAACAAATTTAAAAAGACCTAACACCTACCAAGTTCTTACCACATGTCAACTACAGTTCTACTTCACATACATTAACTCAATTAATGCTCACAGCAGTCTATGAGGTAGGTGGTATTATTATCCCATTTTCCAGATAAGGAAGCCCAGGTACAGGGAAATTCAATGACTTGCTCAGGGTCACGTAGTTGTCAAGTGGCACAGCCAGGAATCCAAACTATCTGACTCCAAAAACAAAGCACTCACCTCCACTTGTAAGCACTGCTGCATGACTTACAGAAGCATAATCCAATACACAATATTCATTATCTTCAACATGCAAAGGACCAAGTGAAGTAGCACGAGAAATATATAGATTAAAGGAAAGTTTCAAGAAGCTAACAAATTAGTAGGAGAACATAGTCATTAAAAGCAGATGCATGTGTCCATGGACACCACACATCCATTCCTGTGCTATTTCTTGACCCAGACTCCTTAACATCAATCAATCACACATAAGAGTTCTTAGCTCAGAGGAAGGGAGCCCATATACAAGAAGGCAACTTGCTCAGTTTCTAGGTGTTCTTGGGAACAGAGGGGGTGCTGTGGATGTTTGACAGCTAAAACCTAAGTCCTCCACCACCAATGGCCATGCCAGAGATGGCCTTTGAATTGGAGGCAGAAGTGGATAGGTCCTTTATTCAATGCCACATTTCAAATGGATCAATGTGACAACGTGCCAAGTGATGCCAAGGAATAGCAGACACTCAAGACAGCTAGTTTCCAACAAATAGGGGTAAAAGGAAGACGTAGGAAGATGCTCACCAATATGTGTTTACCTCTTCAAGGGAACAGTTCCTCACTCCCACTCCCCAAACCCTCTGCTCCAAGATGCCTTGGAGCCTTAGTTGTTCTTTGTAAGGTGAAAGTGTTGACTGGAGGCCTTCAGGGATTCATTTAAAATTTATCTCCCAGAAAATAACCAAGAATCTATTTTTCTAATTTATTAAAGCACCAATGCATTTATTTCCTTTGCTCTCTTTTATTTCTTAACACCCCCAGTGAAAGTTCTATTGTGGTTGGTCTCTTTCAGTGACTCACTGTGTAACTCCTTCCACAACCCAAATTTTTTTTAAATGCAAATTCTAATGTTTACCACTCTCTGTATATTACAATAAGAAGGACAAAAAAAACAATGATCTGCTTTAATTCCATAGGTGTACGAAGATACACTGAGTTAGGAAGTGATTAGAAAGGTGGCTGTAAGATAAGAATTGTGCGACTCAGATTTAGATCTCTAAAATACACAGAGGGAAGCCCCCAAAGAGTTATTCTCATTCAGGACTCTTCCAGAGGGTCAAGTCTGAAAATAAACATTAAAACTTACAGCCCTCAGCATCCACTCTGATTCCTAGTTTCTTGCTCAAACTGTGCAGGGGTCAATTAACTTTTGCCTTCTTGACCTGAAGGCTTAGAGGGGGAAAAAACTCTCTTTTACAAAAACAAATTCAGATTAACCTCCATGGCAAACATAAACTGAACCTCCCAAATCTTTGGGACCATTATCCATAGATAAAGAGCAGGAGGCAAATAAGACAACCCAACCACAGTAATCCAGAGAAACAGTGAACTCTCCCAAATGGCAGGTACCAAGTCCTGGAGAGGCTGAATCCATCCCTCAAGGTGTTTGGTTTCACTTGGTCTAAGCCCATGGGAATTGGAGAGGCCAACTAAGTAGGAGAGGATTTCTGTGCCGGTCAATCAGGATAGTTCAACCATTTCATTAAAAAATCTTAATAAGGTCTTCCTCTATTCCTCCTATAAAGAATCAGATATTTTGTACCCAACTCTTTCCCTCAAGAATCTCTAAACTCAAAAAGCATGTTTTAGTTTCTGAGAGCTCTAGTGTAAATCACAAGTTAATTTTTTTTCCTATTCCATATCCTTATTCAAGAAACTATATACCACCATGAGCACCATCACTCCCCCACCCCCTGCTCAAATATATTTTTTATTTGTCACAAATATTCTGAATCAACTTTAGGTACCTCAATATATGCTTGCTTTGATTGGCTTACATGAGGAAAAAAGCCATTTGATAAAACGAATTTATCAAATCTTCTAAGTCTATTTTTATGACAAAACATTAGCTCTATTGGGCCAGGACATATTGATGGGGAACATTTCATCCTGGTGTTTAAAAATTTTTGATATTCGGTAAGAAAGAAAGAAACCCTACTCACTAAAAGGCAATTGCCCTAACTTCAGTGTTTGCCAAAACTGTCAACAGATGAAAATGAAGTAATAAGTTATTTTGACTCTTGTCAATATATATGTACATTTACAAAAAGTTTAGGTCACAAACCACAATCTACAGTTCATCTTGATCTTTTAATTCTAGCCTTGAAATCCCTCACACTACCCCATTTGCAAGTTCTGTCCTCCAGAACTGGATAAAAGGCTGCATCTTTTTGGTGGTATGTAAGAAAGTGTGAAGCCTGTCATCACAGAGAATCTTCTGATATTATTGAAATCATATAAATAAAAAAGGAAAAAAATGAGCCTGTTATTTCACTCTAAACAATTGACATGATTCATTGAAATGACTGATTATGGAGCTAAAGATTCATAAAGATTCATCTCTTCATGTTCACTGCTTAATAAGTCATTTGCTTAATTGCATTTGATTAACCAAGTGGAAGTCTTTATATAGCTTTATTGTTGGTACTGAGTTCCAGTTATTAAAAACCCCATGTGTAGGAGCATATCTTCATGACTATGAACTAGACAGAGTTATTAATCAGAGAAAAGCCTACTAACCATAAAAGAAAAAATAATAAATTTTAATATACTAAATTAAGAATTTGTGTTAATCAAAAAGCATAATAGTAGAATGAACAGAAAAACTCCAAGTAGAAGAAGATATTAAAATTTCATGAAGAATTTCTACAAATCTTTAAGAAAAAAGACATCCCACTAGAAGACTAGGTAAAAATTTGAACAGATATTGCACAAAACAGAATATTCAAATAAACAATTGATATTAATGAAAAAGTGATCAATCTTATTAAGCATCAGTGAAATGCAAAATAAAACTACAATGAGATATGACTAGATATAAACAAGAATGACTAAAATAACATAGAAGGGAAATAACAAGTGTTGGTGTAAAGATAGAGTCACAGGAATTCATGTATACTTCAGGTAGGAATGGTAATTGGATGGAAAACTGGCAGCATCTGCTAAACCGAACAGAAATGTGTGCATATGTTAACCAAAGACAGCCCTAGAAAGTTCACAGGAGTCCCACTGATAATAATCCCAAACTGGAAAATATCCATATGTCTATCGAGAGTAGAATGAATAAACAAACTGTGATATATTCACTCAACAAAATTCTATGCAGCAATGAGAATAATCACTCCGTAACTATATATAAAAATATGGATGACCCTTACAGACATAATGTTGAATGTAACAAGCCAGACACTAAAGAATATATGCTCTATGATTCCAGTTATACATGGTATAAAATTGGCAAAACTGAGGAGACCACGCATGAAAGGACTTCTGAGTGCTGGTAATATTCTGGTTTCTGATCTGGGTGTTGCTTACAAGGGGTATTCATTTTACAGGTGAAACCATCAAGTAGTATAATTAGAACACTTTTCTATATTTATATGATTCTTCAACACAGTTACTAATGAATAAACAAATTGGACATGACCAATTTGCATTTTTATGAAAATACTTTCAGTCCACAGAGAGAACACTGTACATTTAATAGATGAAATTTGTATTTCTTTACAAATTTCTTTGAAATTGAGAAAGTATATTCTTTGAGATACTTTCTTCTACTGCAAAAAAGCAATAGTAAGTACCAAACATTGACAAACAATGCTCTTTTTTCTTGAAGAGGTTATATAATTCTTTTCATTAAATTAAATAAATATTTAAAAATAAAGTCTTTTGTGCTAATGATAATGTCTCTATGTGCCTGACACTTTGTTTGCCAAAATACTTTGTATTTTCATACACAGTATCTGTCCCCTGAGCCACATATGTTAAGTGGAACAAGTATTATTGTTACTATTCCCATTTTATGGATAAAGAAAATGAAGTTCAAGGCTCGAAAAAGTAAAAAAAAAAAAGCTCGATGTATCCACGATCATAAGGGAAATAACTTGCATTGTCTGAATTCAATCTTTCCTGATAGAAAATTAACTCACTGTATGACTTCTTAGCAAATAGTTTTAATTTTTCCTGTACTCCTTATAATTTGCCTGAAGTGAAAAAATCTCTTTCATGATTCTGTTTCATTCCTCCTCCATTTATCAAATGCTGAAGTGCTTTTTAGTGAAGCATAGCCTAAAATATTAATTGATATGTTTTTTTCTTGTTTGAACATTTTTATGCTTGACGCCAAATATTCTTTGTTTTAATCTGGAAAAACTTACCTGAAGCTCCTCAGTGTGTTAAAACTAGTTCACTTAAGGTAGTTTTATCTTTGCTCCTAGGTAATTAAAGCAACGCCACAATACTTGAATCACATTTGACTTTGTACTTGGTGCCTTCATCTTGAGAGGTAATGATAGAAGTGAATCCACCTAAGTCCTGGCTTTAGAGTTGTGCTCTAAAACCAAAGCGCTGCTTTCTTGAATAAGTAATATTTTAGCAGAAGAATTATGGGATTGAATCTCTGTACCATTTCTGAATTTTCCAGGATGCCCCCACTAAGTTCTGCTTCCTGTTGTTGAACATGACCTACCTACTCTCCTAATCCAGCCGTTTTATCTGACTCACTTTCTATGTGAATTCCATGACTCACATTGAAATATGTAAAAAGCTATAGTTCACTGAAGTGATATACAGATGCTTTTCAATTTATGATGGGGCTATATCTCAACAAACCCACAGTAAGTTGAAAATATCATGATTCAAAAATGCATTTAATACACCTAACCTACTGAACATCATAGCTTTGCCTAGCCTAAATTAAAGGTGTTCAGAACACTTACATTGGCCTATATTGGGCAAAATTATCTAACACAAAGCTTATTTTAAAATAAAATGTTGAATATCTCACATAATTTATTGAATACTGAAAGTGAAAAACAGAATGGTTGTAGGGGTACTCGAGATCAGTTTCTACTGAATGCGTATTGTTTTTGCACCATCAAGTCGAAAAATTGTAGGCTCAACGATTTGTAAGTCAGGGACCATCTGTAATTGTTTTCAATCAACATAGTGCTACAGTAATTCTAAAAATGTCTCTGGTGGATCTAGAATAGTTGCTAAAATAAAGTTCATCTGTTCTTGTTGATTAAAAGTAAAGAATCCTGCAATGTCTTGGTGACATACAGAATTTGGACACTAAGGTCTTCAATTCATAACCAAATGTATTAGATTTATATTGCTTCCATAAAAAATTATCACAAACTTAGTGGCTTAAAACAATTAAAATGTATTGTCTTAAGAGTTCTGTATAATTCTAGTATGGGTCTGACTGGACTAGAGTCAAGATGTTGGCAGACAATGTGCCTTTCTGGAGGCTCTTGGGGAGAATTCATTTCTTGCTCATTGGGATTGTTGGTAGAATACAGTTCCTGTTCTTTCCAGGTTATAGGCTGAGGTTTCTTTGCTGGCTGTCAGCTGAGGGCTGTTCCCAGCTTCTACAGGTTGCTTCCTGCATCTTCAAGGCCAGCAATGGCAGGTTGAGTCCCTCCAATGTCTGAGACATATAGAGAAATCAGCTTATTAACCATTAGTCATAAGTTTTATGCAAGAAACATTGAGGATGGTTAATAAGCTGATTTCTCTATATGTCTCAAATTTTAAAATATTAAAAATATTGCTTATTTATTTGCTTTTTTTCAAGGTCAGGGTGACCCTTCAATAATATAATGGCAAGATAAAAAGAAAACAAATACAAAGATAAAGATGTCTGTTTCAGTGGGCAGCCACTTCATGGCATGATATTCAGGGACTTAAGAAGGTCCTGTTGGTAGATAGCCTCCAAAGATCATGACAACAGTCTCTATCTTTTCTATAAAAACATGTCACTACTCCAACTGAGAGGTAGAGTTTATTTTTCCTTCCCTCGAATCTAAGCTGGTCTTGCAACTACTTTGACCAAAAGAATACAGCAGAAGTAATGTTGTGGTACTTCTGAGCCCAGACCTTAGAGAATACTGGCAGCTTCTACTTCCTTCCTCTTAGAATGTTTCTCCTTGGAACTCAGCCACCAACCATCAAGGAAGCCCAGAGCGCAATGGAGAGGCCCACATGGAGGAGAACTGAGACCCCTGGCCGACAGCTCCTGTTGAGCTCCCATCTGGCAGCCAGAATCAACTGCCAGCCACATGTCTAGGCCATCTGGACCTTCAAGCCATCCTAGCGCCCCAGGCAACAACACATGAAGCAGAAGGATTGTCCTATTCAACCAAAAATGGGAGAAAAATAAAAAATAAGAGCAGGGTAAGAAGGAACATGAGCGCTACAGTTGTAAATAAAGTAGCCAGGGGAGACCTCATGAGGATGTAACAAGAGGGCATGAGCCATGTCTATATTTAGAGGAAGAGTGTCTCAGGCAGAGGGAACAGGTAGTGCAAAGGCCGTAATCCATGAGTACCAGGCATGTTTGAGAAAAACCAAGGAATCCAGTGTGGTTGTAGCAAGGTCATCAAAGGAAGAGCAGCAGAAAGAAGAAGTCCAAGAGGTAGCATGGGTTCATAACAGGTGGGGCTCTGGAGAGGGGAAAATGGTGGCCCCCAAAAGATACGCTCCTATCCTAAATTCTAGAACCTGTAAATGTGACCTTATGTGGAAAATGAGTCTTTTCAAATGCAAATAATTTAATGATATCAAAATGAGATCATCCTGGATTACCCAGGGGCTTAGTTACAGTAACAGGTGTCCTTCTAAGAGGGAGAAGAGAAGGTCTTGTAAAGTGGGAAGCAGAAATCAGAGTTATGCTGCCACAAGCCAAGGAACACCTGGAGCCACAAGAAGCTGAAAGAGGCAAAGGATTCTCCCCTAGAGCAGTCAGAGGGAACAGGACAATAGTGTGTTGTTGTACTTTTGGCCTCCAGAAGTGTAGAAGGATAAATTTCCGTTGCTGCAAGCCACCAAGTTTGTGGTGATTTGTTATAGCAGCCGTAGGAAATTAGGGTGGGCTCTCTAGGACATTGCAAGAACTTTGCTTTTTAATTGGGGGAAAATGGAAGCCACTGCAGGGTCATAAACGAGAAGTGAGATGATCTAACTTACATTTCTAAAGGATGACTAACTGCTGTGTCAAAAATGTGTTATAAGGACTGAAAGGTAGAAGCCAGGAGACCAATGGGAAGATGAATACAAGCAAAAGGAAATGATAGCACAGGCCAGTGTTGCAATGTTGGGGATGAAAAGTGATTAGATTGCGTGTATATTGTCAAGGCAGAAAAAACAAAATTCCTTGATAGACTGGACTTAGGGTATGAGGGAAAGGAAGGAGTCAAGGACAACTCCAAGGTTTTAGATGTAAGCAAGTGGAAGTGGAAAAACGGAGGTGTCATTGATAGAGATGGGAAAAGTTGAAGATAAAAGAGATTTGGGTGACAAGATCAAGTGGAATCCATTTGGGGCATGTTGACTTTGAGATTTCAACAAAATATACAAATGGAGATGTCAGGTGTGCATCTGTATATAAAAATCTGAAGATCAGAAGAGAGCATGGGCTGAAGATATTCATTAGAGTATGTCAGCACAAGAATGATATTCAAAACCATGGAACAGGCCGAGGACAAGAGAATAAGTATACATAAAGAAGAAAAGGGTCGGGTCCAGTGGCTCATATCTGTAATCCTAGCATGTTGGGAGGCTAAGGCAGGAGGATTGCTTGAGGCCAGGGGTTCAAGACCAGCCTCAGCAAGAGCAAGACCCTATCTCTACAAAAATTAGTCGGGCATAGTGGCATGCACCTGCAGCCCCAGCTACTAAGGAGGCTGAGATGGGAGAATAGCTTGAGCCCAGGAGTGTGAGGTTGCAGTGAGCTATGATGATGTCACGGCACTCTAGCCCAGGAGATAGAGCAAGATTCTGTCTCATAGAAAAGAAAAGAGGAAGAAGAAGAATAAGAAGAAGAAGAAAAGAAGAAGAAGAAGAAGAAGAGGAGGAGGAGGAAGAAGAGGAAGAAGGGGGGTGGGGAGGAGCAGAAGGAAAAAGAGAAGAAAAGATGACTAAGAACAGAGCCCAGAATACTTCAGTATAAAAAGGAACAGGGGACATAAAAACAAGCATAGGAGACCAAAGAGGAACAACTGATGAGATAGGAAGAAACCCCCCAAAAATCTGGTATCCTGAAAATTAAGTGAAGAAAGCATGTTGAGGAGGAAGGAGTGCTCATACTGTATCAAATGCAAGGACAGGACAAGTAAGAGGAGTGTTGAGAATTCTTCAGTGGCTTTGGCAACATGGAGGTCACTGGTGGCTTTGACAAGAGCCATCTGGTGAAATATTGGGGACATAAGCCTGACTGAAGTGTGCTTTAGAGGAACTGAGGAAAGAGGACTTGGAGACACGGAGCACAGAAATATCTTCAGGGGAGTTTAAACACAAAGGGGAGCAATGACATGAGGCGGCAGCTGCAGGGGAAGGAGGATTAAAGGAACGGGTCCTGAAATTGGAAGAAAAAGCAACATACACAGCTGCTGACAGCAGTGACAGAGAAGAGTGAAAAAAAATGGCAATGTAGCTGGCTCTACATCCTCGAGGAGGCAAGAGGAGATGGGATCTAGCAAGAGTGAAAGAATTGGCACGGTGGTCCCACGGTGCAGACTGGACGCAGACGATGCGGGCGTGGCCACGTGTGGGTGGGCAGCAGTGCTCTGCGGGAGTTCTCTCCATGAAGCAGGAGATGGGGTCCTCAGCTGAGAGTCCACATGGGAGAGGAGGTGTTGGCGTATGGGGCAGAGAGGAGGTGTGAAATACACGTCCAGGAGAGTGGGAGAGTGAACAGCGAGGAAAGTGTAGAGTGACTGTCGGGCAGCTCCCAAGGCCCATCTGATGATTGTGGTGATAAATGTGAAGTGGTACCAGTCAGCACAGTTGAGTGTTTCCTCCAGGCCAGTCTGGCTGCCCGGAGGCAGGCACAGAGCAGGCTGACTCCTGGACTAAACCAGCGTTCCAGGTTTGTTAAGAGAGGTCTACAAAACGAGAGGCAAAAGATAACCCAGGGTGGACACAGGGAGCAGCATGACGATTGGCCCGGAGTCGAGGCGGCTCGGAAGGGAGCGAGGTGGCCAAGGGGATGCAGGATGGTGAAGGGATGGCGGGGCCGGTGAGTGAAAGGCTGGGGGCGAAGGACTGTGGGAAGTGCCAGAGGAATAGGCTGGCAATGTAGAAGAAGCCCAGAGGAAAGGATCTGAATGTTGTATTACCGAAAACCAGAACAGACTGGAGGGCAGAAGCACTCCCACTCATCGGCAAATCACACCAGGAGAGAGGAGAATTCTTGAGATGGACCAAAACCAACCTCCTTATCTATTATTCCCTGCACTAAAAATGCCTTTTACTTCAAAAGCTATCTAATTTGTTCGAGCTTGCAGAAAAACAGGAGGCCTACACTTCTTTCCAGGTTAATTTCCAACTGTCCTGTTTCAGAGGTACTTCACATCTGATTCACAGCACATTTTCACTTTAAGTTAAATGTTGTTAAGTGTACCTGACTTTCCCCATACAAGGATTGTGTTCTTTAAACTTCCTTCCTAAATCCCATTTTGAAATCTTTAGTTATTTTTCTTCTCTTATTCTTCCTTATCACTAATCTCTCTTAAAATTAAAATAAAATGATCAAACCAGAACACAACATAAGAGCCTCTCAGCCTCTCCAATGCCAACAATAGCCAGAGGATTATCTTGCCATTCTTGTACATTGTTTACTTTCCCGCTGCCACATCAGTATTGAGTTTAGTGTTTTCCAGAAAGTAGACGCCCACCTCCTAATTGAGTCAGTGCCAAGGGTAAAACTGGTCTCACTGAGCCGTCTTGCACCTGGAGATATCTCCTAGGGGAGATATTGGAAAATAAACAGCCGCCCCAGGGAACTAGGGCTGATTATATTTTTATTAACACAGTAATTCTTTTAACTAAGCAATATCCTAAATTGGATAATTACCTCCCACATTGCTTTCCCCTTGACTTTGGAACTAAATACCAGGCTCTTTCTCAATTAGTGTTCAGAGCTTTGAGTCAGATTCCTTATGTGCTCTCACCCAGCTGCTACACAACTACCCAGATGTTGCGTGAAGCCCTTCCTAAATATAGCTCTTTAAGCACATTCAGAATCCTTCAGGAAAAAATAAATAACATTAATATAAGTTCACTGACAAGAATCAATATCCGCCACTTAAAAGTTCTTTTAAAAAACCAATCGTAAGTCAATGAAATAAGCAAAATTGTATTCTGACTGCTAAATTTCAAACTATTGACCTGACCAGGGTAAAAAGATCATGAGGTAATAAAATCCGATCCAAGTTGATTAAGCAGCATCCTTATCGAGTAATATGTTATTACTGAATTAAGGTAATTTAGTGGTAAAATGGTTAAGTATGAAATAAGGGACATTGGAAAAAAAAATCTGCTCATGTTTTGCATTTAAATGTTTTAATATTTAAATGGAAACAAAAAAGCCGAAATATTTTGAAACAAAAGCAGAACTGGAATTTCCATTTCCCATCCGCACCATAAATGAGATCATTCCACAGCAATGACTCCTTGCACACCACTTTGAAATGAGTGCACTCAGACAGAATCTGTGGCCCGGGCCCAAGGTACTGAAAACTCATACTGGCTTCGAAAGGATTCACACACATACACACAGTCACACACACACACACACACACACACACACACACACACACAGTGGATTTACAGCTATACCAGAAGTCATATAACCTATGGCTAATTCTCTATAAAATTTATGAATAAACAACTAAAGTAGTTTCAAGCAGAAGTGGCAGAAACCATTGCTCCTTTTATACCACTTTGGAAATAAACCCCATTCACTAGGAAAATTAAAAACATATAATGCTTTGACAACATCAAAAATGATATTTAAGAATTTAGAAATTCTCTAGCATCCAGCCCCTTATCCCCAAAAGGATTAACATCTGAATGCGTTCTTTAAATCTGAATTTAGAGGGCCCTCAAGCCACCCATGTGGCTTCTGTCCAAGCGTGGAGCTCACATTCGTGCAGCTGTGTCTGAGCAAGTCACCAGCCTGCTGTAGCTGTTCTTCATTGACCTTTCACTTACGTGAGTCGAAGCTCATTGCAGTACTTCCCACCTTCCACACAGAGGACCAGCTTGCAGAGGAACTAGCAGATGGGGCGATGGGTTAGGGTACAGAGGTGGATGGCACTGCCACGCAAATGAAAATATCAAAGAGAACTTATAGCTGAAAGGAGAAATAAAGTTGCATGATTTCAGCACAGTGAATAAGGGACATGGCTTGCACTGACTGCGCCCTGTGGGAGGTGGGTGTGCACATCGAAGCAGCAGCCAGCACCTGTCGGGCACCACTGGCCCTGTCTGCACTACCGTCAACGGTGCCTGTTAGAGAAGCTGTAGTCTTGGGCCTCCTGGTAACGACCAGCTGCAATCCTCTGCCCTTGGCACAACCACAGCCACACACATCCTGTGGCTCCTTTGCTAATTCCCAAACTCCTCTGGGGTTTGAAAGAAAGGAAATATTGCCACGATATTTACACCACACAGAGTGCTTTTGTGTTTCCTTCAGAATAGTATCTAAAAAAGGATATTCAGGATAACCTAAGGAGATGAGTCTGAAGAAGACTGAAGAAGTAGAGATGGAATCTCTCATCACTCCTCTTAAGTTGAGGGAGGGAACAGAGGTGGGGGGCAGAGAGAGAGAGGGTGGGAGGGATAGGGAGGCAGAAATTGCTAAAAGTGAATTATACAAAAGGAATGGTAGGTAATTATAACTTCAGAAATGATTTCTTCAAATTCTTAGATTTCCTTCTAGCATTTCCTCTCAGCTGTCTGGCTATCTACCAGGGAAAAGAAAAACCTCCTGATGCTGTTCCTGTGGGAATTTGAATTGTAAGTATAAAAAATAATACTGGTCCACAGGCCAGAGGAGGAAATGGTAAAATTCCTAAATGACTAGAGTTGAAAGATCAAGAACAGTGTAAAAAGTTTGTGTTTTTCCACTTTTCTGTGTGGTAATATACAAGGTAGATCTATATGCCATGAAGTGCTAGTGATGAATTGATACAAAGTAGCATCACACTCTGGCAAAATTACACATCTGTTAAGTATAATTGCTAACCCTCTAACACTGCACACAGTATGGTGCCGGAATCAGTTAAGACATTGGTTCTCCAGTCAGATCACATTTAAATACAAGCTCCTCTCTGTCCACATCACTTTGGCAGGTGATTTAAACACCGTGAGCCTTTTTCCCTGTCTAGAAAACAGAAATAATAACAGTACTTCCCTAATAAAGTTGCATGCCTTAAGTTAATCAATATATTTAAAGTATTTGGAATAGTACCTAGCATGTAGTAAGTGCATAATATATATTAGCTATTATTATTACTATTACTGTATCGAGAGTAGTTATATTACTTCCAGGTATAAGTATGAATCTTTTATATTTTAAAATAGATTTTCATAAGTTCTGTGGGACATTAATCATCCAGATAAATATATGACATAGAAAATAATCACAAAAATAATAAGATATCTTACTTTTCTTTTTATTTTACAAAACACATGTATAAATTTAATTATATATTATTTAATGATATATGTATTATTTATGAAAAATACATAATAAACTATATATTCTATGCTGCATATTTACATGTGTTTAATAATATATGTAGTTTTAATTTTATATTGTCTGCCTATTGATACTAGTGGGGTTGACTTAAAAAAAGATGTAAATTGATTGAAAAAGGGTAATAAATAATTGTAGAGCTGAGTTATGAATAGCTCTAGTTTCTCACCATTCCATTAAAAACTAGGAGACAAAATCCAGTGGGATCTATTACTTTTGCCTGGCAAACATTAGGCAATTACATGGGTGAATGAATAAATGAATGAATATTAGTTGTCCCAATTTATTTTCAGGTTCTCCTACTGATACTGTTTCCCTCCATTGTATTCTTTCATTTTACTTCTCAAATATTGACTCACATATGAAAAGCAAAAGCCTGTAAATTGATCACAAGACAAATATTATATAAGAAAAAAATCATATATTTGCTTGTTTAACAAAATAACTCTCACTCTTCCCGAACTCCGTTATTTTGTCCATACCATCCAATATGCTTGCCGTAATTCTCTCCCATGTCTATTTTTTTTTCCCAATAACCACTTGAAATCTCTTATGGAATTTACTTTAAATTGTAGGCAAAAGCATTTTTCACCTGCTATACCCATAATTTCACCTACTATCACTAGAAAACTAATAAAGAAGGAAATCAATGCGAAAAGACGTCTTATAATAATCACTCTGTTCATTTGTTTTCTTAGGATTTAGGCTCCAACAGGTCTGCGATCAGGTCTCCTGAAAGTGTGGATGTCCAGTAACTGTGATTTAAGACGGTCTGGCTGTGACACTGGCTGTCTGTGACTCTCCTTACTCCAGGTTACCACTGTCTGAATGACGCTCATTCCTCACTATATTTCCACTTGCTTCTGTTTCTCTGTTTTCTTCCAGACTACAGTCAGGGCCAGAAATAGCCTCAGTCTACCCTTTACTCAGCTAAGAGTGTCTCCTCCCTTCTTCGTTTTGCTTGCTATGAAACAGAGCTTTTTATAGTACCCCGAGTAAGTCAGCTTTCTCAGATGAATTGCTTTCCCTGAAGAAAAAAAAGAAAAAAAAAGAAAATGATTCATGATCTTGACCCTTGGGGCTGGAAAGTAATGTCTCACTGAGTGAAAAGGCAGCACAAAACTCCAGAGAAACTGTAGTTTATATTTCAGCTCATACCTATTAACTTTCCAGCAGTTGGTGGAAATTACTGTGAAGGAACAAGAAAGAATTTGGCTGTGGCATATGGAAATAACAATAAAAAACTATTCTGTATATAAAAAATTAAGAAAAGCAATTATTACTGGTCCAGCTACTAGTAGTGTTCAGTTATTGGTTCATTTTTTCATTCAAAATATGATAATCTCTTTGGGAAAAGTTTATTCCAATACATGACTCCTAATCACTCCCTTGTCATCTTATTTATGTGAAGTAGACTTACTAATCCTAGCATTAAAAGACAAAAATGTGAAAGTAAAAATATATTAGATTAAACCAGATCATAGGAATGAGGTCAAATTATTTTACCAATGTAAACATCAAATTTTTAAAGATTAATTAAATAAGGGATAAGAAAAATCAGACTGAGTCCACTCTTATTTTTTTATTTACTTTTTTAAAAATATGTCATACATTATTTCAATAGAAAAAAATAGTCATATTTATTTTAAATGTAGCTGAACTTTTTCTGTTTTGTATCTTTAGGATTTTATTCCCTTGCCCATTTACAAAAAAATATTTATTAAATATTCACTTTGTACAATTCATTAATATAAATAAAACACAATTTTTGACTGCAGTAAGCTCACATTTTAGAAGACAAATAAGTAAACAAAAATAGAAACAAAATATATAAAGTATAATAATAGAGGTTCCACAAGATCGGAGATGGCTCAATGAATGAATGGATAATTCTCTTAGGGGAATTAACAGACAAAAATGAATAGAGTATATCAGAATAGGTGGTGAAGAAAATTCTGGGGAGAAAATGAACCATATGTATCAAGCCATGGACACATGAACCAACATGAAGTGTCCTGGGAACTGCAAACCATGTGGAATAGCTGGTGCCTGTGGGAAGAAGGTGAGCGATGAGGCTGCAGATGATGCCACGGGTGTGGTCACAGAGGATCCGAATCAATGTTAGGAAACAGCCAGATCCACGTGCATGTGACTTATGCAGCTGCACAGGGCCCCATGTTTACAAGAGCTCTATACTTGATTTAACGCACTGCTGTTTCCATCTTGAAATTTTTAATGTTTAAACAAGAGGCCCTGCATTTTCATTTTGCAGCGGGCCCCACAAACTATGGCCCCTTTCATGTTAAAGACTTTAAACAGTAAGAATTTCTGGAAAAAAAATTAAAGACAAAACCAAATCTCCCTTAGATTATTTGTGACTGTTTGACTTCAACAAGTGTCAATCACTCACTACCCATGAATGCCAACAATTCTCTAAAGAAGGAAGAGAAATTTCTAAAAGACTATTCCTCCTAACTAAACTGTTAATTGAGGAAACCAGCTAATTGACTGTGATTCTTGGCCTTCATGCTGATTTTTGCTCACACTGAGATTTGAAAATATCCTCCAAGTCAGTACTTCACAAACTTCTAAATATTCTCTGGTATTATCTTTATAAAAACAAATCCTTTAAACAGCACACATAAAATCATTCAGCATTCCCTTTGCCAAAAAATACATTTTATTCTCAGCCTCCTAACTCAACCCACTTTCTTTTTTTGATGTTTTTTTGTTTTTTTTGTTTTTTATTTCAGAGTATTATGAGGGCACAAACATTATGGTGACATTTTATGTCTTTGCCTCACCCAAGCGAGGGTTAGAGGCGTGCCTTTCCCCTCTACAATGCTCCCTGTGTCCTTTAGTTGCGGGTTTACCACTTTCCATTTGAAATCTTAAGCAACAATAAGGCTGTAGATGAACTTTTGTTTACATTCTAGTTATACAATGTTTCACATTATTGCTTATCTATGGAACAACAAATCAAGTTGTGATCTTGCTGAAATTATTCATAATTAATCTACCTTCTCCTGTCTTTAGAAAGAAAGTCCTTGGCCTGATAACAATGCCTAGTTCATCTACAGAAGTCATTTTGAAATGAATCCATTTCCAATATCTTCCTTTTATTTGAAACTTCACATTTATTGAACTCACCCCGTTTCAGTGAGAACATATCATTTCTCTACATGTATTATTCTCAACAGTTTTTCCACCACAACCCTAGATCAACACAGTCAATACATTTTAGTTTTTCATTTTCTTTTGTTTTTATTGAAATATAAAATTTATAAAGTACACAAATCTTATGCATATATATCAATAAGTATGTTTACATATATATACAAATACACACACCCACAACCGCAACCACCATCTGGATCATGACAGAGAATATTTCCAAGACCCCTGAAAGAACATTCCTTCTGAGTCAATACTCGCCCACAGTTAACCACTTCTTCTGACTTCTGTTACCGTAGATTAATCTTGCTTGCTCTTGAACTTCATAAAAATGGAATTTGGGTATATTTCACTCATCAATATGTCTATGCAATTCCTCCCTTTTGTTGTGTATAGCAGTAGTTTATTCTTTTTTATCATTGTATGAATATACCATAATTAATTTATCCATTCTACTGTCAGTAAACATTTGAATTGTTGAGCATTACTGATGAGTTTTGAACGTCTGGGCATTGTTCTAGAGACTAGGCAGGTAATAGGAGTACAAGGCAAGGTTTTGGGCGTCAGGAATGCATGATCAAAATGAAACACGATGAAGATACATATGAAAAACTGGCCTCAGTACCTCGTATCTTCATCTGCAATGTACACATGTATCTTGTCTAAAACACTCTAGTTCATTAAGAAAAAATTTGCCAGTTACTATACCAATGAAACCCTCCCTCCTCCTTTCCCTGCAATGTTCCTTTCTGGATCCCAGAATGCTACTGTCTTTGTTCTTGAGTATAGCTTTCCCTGTTGTCTTTCTTCCTTCAACCCAGTTCCCCCTTCACCCCTCCAACACACACACACACACACACACACCTGAATATAAAATGAAATTTGAAGTATTAACAGATTCTCTTCAGAGGAAAACATAGTATGTTCTTTAAAAAATACTCTGTGTCCCAAGTTTAGTATGGTGTACTTTAATAGCTATTGATATTTAAATACAAAATCATTAGTCAGTCTTCCAAAAGACTATTCAATTTTCTGCTTTTTTAGATAAAAACATAAATGTCATGAATTAATAAATATAGGAACTGTACACAGAAATTAGCAGAAATCTAGATGTCTGCAAGTTTAGACACAAAAGACACAGGGCAAATACATTCGAAATAGGCAATTTTCAATGTCTCTAATTTGAACACTTCAGCATATGCAATGTGACCTGAAGTGTATTATGTAAACTAAACTTTAACCCAAGTGCTAATCCAGATTGAATGATATGTTGGTGTTCTATTCAGGAAGCCCATAATCCAAAGGTGGTGCACACGAGACCTGTTCTGTATCTTGATCAACAACCAACACTTTTCTAATTTGCATATACATCAGCAATAGATTTCCATAAGTGGTCTATTAACTAATAAGTGATCTGTTAATAAATTGTTTGTTAACTAGCGTGATGTAGTTTAGACATTGATTCTCTTGATGAAACCTTTAAAATGTGAATTGACTAAAATTATTTAGAGGCATTTTTCACCCTTAAATGAATCAGATAAAAGAACCCAAGGAGGCTTGTACCTTTTATCCTTAGGGATGGAACCTAAATACTGCTGTGTCCAGCTATGAACCCTGATTCTTGGTGAACCTATCAGGAACAAAAGACACAGAGACCACTGAGCAGATGTTTAATAAATAAGTAATAAGGATAGCCGAATCCTCTCTGGAATCTTGGCACTAATCTTGAATGAACACTCACTGAACTGTAGTATCAAAGCATGTTTTGAAAAGTTGAGAACTGAGACTCTCCTAAGCCTACAGAGAAGGCTGGAAGAAGAGGTACACTGACACTTGGGCCCTTTTCCCTGGCGTTGGCAGTTAATTTAGAGAGCATGAGAGTATGCTTTGGCGTAGCATAATGTAGTATAGTAAAGAAAACCATTAATAATAGCTAATATATACTTTAAAAGCAGTCACCATGTGTTAGCACCATTCTGTTCCAGGAGTAGGCAAACTTTTTCTTAAAGGGCCAGATAATAAACATTTTAGGCTTTATGGATCAAAAGGCAAAATTGAAGATATTATTAGGTGCTTATATAACCATTTCAAATGCAATCATTTAAAAAATGTAAACAAAGAAAATTCTTAGCTCATGGATCATAGAAAACAGGCTGATCCCTGTTCTAAGCCCTTTACATCCATTAACTCACTTTAGTCTTTTCAACAACCTATAAAGTAGGTACTATTGTACCCCTATTTTAGGGACAAGGAACTTGAAGCAAAGAGAAGTTAGATTACTTTCTGAGATTAGACAACTGTTCTATTAATATAAATAGTAGAGTCTAGTATAATGGACATTATTTTCTCTATGTGCGTTTCCTTCTTTTGAAAGTCCATTATCCACTCTTCTGTGCACAGAAGACACATTGATTGGAATGTCCCTCTTGTTAAATAAACTCCTTCTGACATCAAAATGCCGGGTTCCTGGAAAACATTCTGGGGCCTACAGTACAGGATGCAGGATGGGGGAAGAATCTATCCTTTTTTCTACCCCTGTTACCAACTTTTCATAAGCCCTTTCAGCCTCCTTTAACTTCTTATTTTTTCAGCTAAGGTACAAAGAGCCAAGGTCAGACATTTGGTGACAATCAGGCCACAGAAAGAAAAGGGTAGAGGACCCTGTTCCCTTTAGAGCTGACAGGAACTCTCGCTCCCTCTATAAAATAATAAAGCTTTTATCAAGAGCCTCCCAATGTAAATAACAATACAACATTTGTGTTCCTGCATGGCACACCACAGTCGTTCGTCCTTCTGTAAGTCAACGACGAGTGCAGGGCAGCACTGAAGCTAAATCACCTGTCAGTTTATCTTTAGACCTTGCTGATAATGTCAGCCTAATATTTGGAATAACTGATATAACTGATGACATGCACTTATGCATAGAAGAGAAGATTAAGCTTTACTATCTCTAAAAGGAAACGTTCAGGGATTTTTAAAAAAGATAAAAAGAAAAAACCTACAAAGATGGCTTTGGGTCCCAAGCTTCTGGCACCAGTGAAAGGCCCCTACTGGCCAACACTCTGAAAACAGAAGATGCTTTTTCTGGTTAATGGTGCAATGATTCTCTGAGATGGGTGTTATTTTCCCTGGCTCTTTAATCAGTAGCAAAATGAAGTGGAAACAGCTTTGTTATGTGTAGCTTCAAATCAGACAGTCTGTGGCTGGGTAATCATACTCTAGGAACATTTCAGCACATTGAAGGCTTGGAACTTTACAGTACTCTGAACACCTTTATTTGGGAAGGCCAGGTAATGAGAGTTCTGATCGAATAACTAACAGTATTCTAGATATAAGAGTGAATTACCTCATATTCCATATGAGGATTTCAAATGATAAATCCTTTCAGATAATCAATAACTAGTATGACTTGAATGCTTCCTCTAAGCAAAAAACCACTAATTGCCATAGTACAGAATAAAACTCAGTGACATACTTTCTGTGCAAAGGTATAATTAATACTAAAATTATACTAAACCAAATGTACACTTTTAGGATTGAGCTGTCATACAGGATTGGTGAAACAAATTGTTATATGGTAAATGTGTGTGAATATTAGAATCATACAAATCTGCTATTTTTTAGGTCATAAACAAGTTGAATCTTGACAATTTTGTACTATCCAACCTACTATAAATTTACAGATTTCCAACAAAGCGTATGGAATGTCTACTGTGTTTTTACTAAAATTAATTTGCTATGGGAAGCTTTCTTTACTTTGATAATATCCGTTCCTCTAGAACCTTAAGACCTGTAACTTCTAACATTTTGCCTAAAAGTAGCCACATTTGTCCTCCCTGAGTCAGTTTTGTGATTTGCCAGATGATGGGTGGTAGTTGGTCTCTGAGCTGACAGCTTCTGCTTGCTCCTGAGTGGTAGGAGAAGATTGTGGCTGATAAGGAAGCCTGTGAGCTTTTCTGCTGAGCACCGCTAGGGGCCACAGAGAATCCACAGTCATGTGGCTTCTAAAGAGCTAGGCTCTGACACACACCGCAGACTGGAACTTACCAGTGGGAAATCCCAATCTCTGTTGCTGCTTCCTATGAAATTTGTACAGAGAATGGCAAGATGGGGGCCTAATTGTCCACAATTAGATATGCAATTAGAGTCACTTAAAAATTGTTATCCTAACTATGGCATTAATCATAATATAAAATAACAGATATGCTTCTTCCATTCTGGTAGATAATAAGAACTTCAATGAGATTTCTAATGCATGCAAAATAAGTTATTTTAGCTAGGCACAGAAAGACAAATGCCACATGTTATCACTGATATGTGGAATCCAAAAATGTCGAACTCATAGAAGCAGAGAGTAGAACGGCGGTTACCAGGGACTGGTGGGGGGAATTGGGATTGGGTAGACGTTGGTCAAAGGGTCAAAGGATACAAAATTTCAGGTAGATAGGGGGAATAAGTTCAAGAGATCTACTGTACGACATGGTGATTTTAGTTAATAACAACATATTGTACACATAAAAATTGCTAAGAGAGTAGATTTTAGGTGTTCTTACCACACAAAAAAATAAGTATGTGAGATAATTAGCCTTACTTAGCCATTCCATAATGTATACATATTTCAAAATATCATGTTGTATACCATAAATATATGATTTTTATTTGTCAATTTAAAAATTAATAATAATTAATTATTATTTTAAATAATTAAATTATTCTTTTAACGATGGAGTTTGATTAAATGGCTACTCTGTCCCAGACTCTGCCAGTCCCTTTCTCATATGTCATCTCTTTTCCCTTCCATCACTAGTCAATAACAGGGCAGGGGTTAGAACCCAGGTTTCTGAACCAAACGTGGGGTACCATGGTGTTGTACTGGCTTTCTGACCTTGTTTGAAAATCTTTCTCAGGGCTGTTTGGTAGATATTATGTAATATGTTTTGAACTGATTTGGAACCAACTTGGTAAACCTGAGAACTTGAACAGTTTGCTTTTAATTTCTTTCAGAGAGATTGTGTGGGATTAAAAGTTCCTACATAGAGCACAATGAGACTTTTCACTTGGGCAGTTAGTACAAGCAACCTCGATTGGGACTGTCCAAAGTGACTATTTTCTTAAGGAGAAACAAGCCAAAGTTCATGATAGCTCCCTCCTGACAGAACTAAACTGAACCACCCTGCTTAACTTCCCTAGGGAGAACCTGCGTCAAATTGAACACAAATATTTACCTAGATGGACTTGAAAAAGAACCTCCTTCCGGGTGTGGATTAATGACCGACCTACTCCAAAGAGCTGAGCACTCACCGTGCAGACGCAGCCACGCTGAAGGCTGTCCTCTGAAATGCAACTGTTCTAAGTTATAGTTTATAGAATTATCATGTAAATAAATCATAGAAAATATGAAGCAAATATACCTACAAACAAGCCAGCAAGAATTTCACTTGATTTTTCACTCACTTCCAGTATTAGAATACTGGGAATTCTCTTGGAATGTGACTTTTCTGGATAAACTCCACAAAGACATGTTTGCATCTTCCCTGCATTTAAAATGAGGAGCAGTGATATGCACTATGCTTATACCACATAATGTAGTTTCGTAATACGTGTGCTGGGGGGTGAGGGGAAAGGACAGGTCACAGACCCTGATGAGTCCAAGGATGAGCTGCCACTTCACAGAGCTGGGGGCCACCTGGCCCTGCACAGCCTCTGAAGGCCGTGGAACCCCTGACCAGCACTGAGTTCTGCTTGTTAGGACAGCGATACTACTGACAATGTCATCACAAGCTCTGCAAATGCTTAAAAAACAAACACACAACAACAAAAAAAACCCTGCACCTCCTTAGAATACCTGCAGGATTGTTCACAGGACCCAGGGAAAAATGAAAAGGTGGGGCTTCTTATCTAAAAAGCAAGAAAAAGCTTTTTTCTCTTTTATGAGATCTCTCTCTCTCTCTCAAACTGTCATCGTGTCTTTTGTATGTTTGTTGTTTGCTTTTGCTATTTAATATCCAGCTTCCTTGGGCACAGAAATACTCACTGGGCAAGTACAGACCCTCATAAGCATGGGGCCCCCTAACCCTCTCCAAGCTCCCCATATCAGCACATGGGGATCATCCGCCTGCCTCTGACTCTCCTTGCATCTGTACCTATGCCCCCACAGGGGACACAGAGGCGGTCAGTGGAATCCAGGCAGAGGCAGGAGAGTGGGCAGCTCAGAACCTGTCCCAGGGAGGCAGCCACATGGCAGGAGGTGGGACCCTGTGTCAAGCAGGCTCCAAGACCCTGCAGCATTCTCTATAGTCCCATCAGACTTCACTTGCACAACACAAATTCAAAGATAAAGGTATTAAGAATTTCAAGATGGTGACTACATTGGGAGGATCCCTCTCCTCACGAGTGTGGAGCCCTCTGAGCACAAAGCCCGGTGCAACCACCCTGGGCATGCCCAGGAAGCCAGTCCTAAGTACCTGGATAAACCCTGAAGTTTTCTGAAAGGACTCACTTGGTGAAGGTTAGCTATCCCGCTTAGAAATTAATTTATTGTGTGATGGTGGTCTACCTAATATGGAACAAAGAGGCACTGACCAAAAAGACTCTTAAAGCGGAAATGCCAGCCAACCATCCTCTGCACTGAAGAGGCAGCTCTCCTACCAGTAGCCAAAATGAGGTCAGGGGTCTAAAATCTTTGCGTCAGGATCCAGAATTTGTAATGATCATTATGATGAACTTGTAAGTACAAAACCTGAGTTTCTTTGTTGAGAAACTAAAAGGAAGGGAGTTAATGAGTGAAGTCTAATCAGATAATCAGTACAGAAGCCACAAAATCACGGAAATTCAAACAAACAAAAGAGTGTTATCTTATCAGCTGGGCCAAGAAACAAGATGGTTAGAAAAACAGCTGTAGATGCCTGGGAAATAAGACTTTAGGAGAGAAAAATAAGAAAGAAAAGAAATGACAGCCTTCAGTTCTGACCTAAGAATGAGACAAAAATCCAGATAAGCTAAAAAGATCAATCATAGGTCCCACATTTTCCAAAACAGTTTGCATGCCATCTTCAATGGGTTATAAATCTCAAGAGTAACCCAGAACCCTTTTGACATTGAAACTACATAACTGGGGTATTACATTAAGTGTTATGCCTTGGATATCATACCTAATTGTCAAAACCAATTGCTATGGTTTGGATGTGGTTTGCCCCCAACAAAATTTGTATTGAAATCTGATTCTAAATGTGGCAGTATCGGGAGGAGGGGCCTAGGAAGAGGTGTTTGGGTCACGGGGGCAAATCCCTCATGAGTAGATTAATGGTCTCTTGGGAGCGAGTTCTCGCTCTCTGGAGACTGAATTAGAAACCACAAAGATGGGTTGTTCCTCTTTGTGTTTAGTCTCTTTGCACTCGCCCACTTCCCCCTCCACTTTCTTCTGTGAATGGAAGCAGCAGGAGACCACCAGATGGGCTGCACATCTTGACTTCTCAGACTTCTCAGACTCCAAAATCATGAACAAAATAAACTTGTTTTCTTGATAAATTACCCAGTCTCAGGTATTCTATGATAGCAACACTAAATGAACTAAGTAAGACACCACCTTCCATTAACCTCATCTTGCAGGGGGGAAACCAGGGCTTAGAATGAGTGCCTTGCCCAGAGCCACCCAGGTGGTCTGCAGAGGCAGAGCGGAGGTGGGGCTCAGGCAGCCCGCCTTCATGCCTGCACTCCCTGTCCACACTTCTTCCTGCTCACAGCACAGACTTCTCTGTATTCTCCTCAAGGGGCATGAGAAACATTTTTTAAGCTCTTTGCCCTACTTTTTATTTGGAAATTGTAATCACTAAAACAAAAGAGTTCAAGCAACACAGCTAATGAAAAGCAGCTATAGGATACAGAAGGAAGTTTATTTCTCCTCCTCTTGTCTCTCTTCCTTCTGGTATTAATCATTCTCTCAGCCTTTCTAAGCCTCAGTGTCCTATTTGTAAAATAAAAATAATAATGAAATTTTTCTCATAATATTGTTGTGAAGATTAAAATAGGTAATATATAGAGATTATTTAATAGCCCTCAATAAAATTTACCATTATCAATACACTATTAATGTTAACATTGCTGTTGGTATCAATTTGGGCACAGGAAAGAATGTTGAATGTGAACTTGCAGATACTTTTGGTCTCTTTTTTCAGCAAGACTAAAAGTGAGAAAAACCAGAGCAGAATGTGAAGTTGGGTCAGGGAGAATAACAAATTTAGGGTTTGATAGTTAAAACCTGTGCTGTGTTATAAATATGAAGAAGCATAGCTAATGGGCTTTATTTTCTATTTTCTATTGTCCTAATTGAATTCTTTCAGTGGATTCTCTTACCCCATATGAGCTAACTTATTAGTTTATATAAGAAGGAACCTAATGGAAAAACTAAATCTCAAGGTACTAGAATCCAAATGTTGCCAATTTATCAGCTCTAAAATTTATTTATGAAAAATTTCACACAAACACAGATCACTTGATGGATTGATTTTTTTATATTTTGCTGTTTCCACAATTTTGCTATTTCACAATCTATAAATGGTTTAGCAATGGGGTCTTTTTATTCTTATATTTTACTTGTCACCTGATATAGAGTAAAAGTTTGATATTTTCTAATTCCCAGCACAATGATACACCAAATAAGATGCATGATAAAGGTTTGATTAATTAATTTAAGGCTAAAAAACACTTCTTAACAATCCCTTGGGAATTCGTTTCCTGATTCCCAGGAGTTTGACCTCTGTGAGTTTAGAGTTTTGGTCCTGAAGGGGGAATACATCTATCAAGAGACCTAGCAAGAATCCCACTGATCATGGCTACACCTGCTGTCCAACCACTGCAGGTAAATCACACCAAAGGTCTAGCAGGTAAAAAGAGGAATCATCAACTTATCAGGGGTAATGGACCCTGCTCATCAATCAGGAGGATGAAGAACTGCTGTTACACGAAGAGGGCAGAAAGGAATACAGTTGGCACCCAGGTGATCCACTTGGGCTTCTCTTAGTATCCCCTTGTGCAATTATGATGCTAATAATAAATGCAGCAACCACTCCTGAAAAGGAAACTGAACTCCTCGGAGATGAGAGTCTGGACCTCCCACCAAGTAAGCCCCATAGACCAGCCAAGGGTAAAGGAAATTTTGAATAGTTAGCAGAGAAGGGAGATAATGAGTATCATTTGTGACCTGGAGGCTAACTGCAGTGGTGGGGGCAGTAGTTTTTCTCATAATCAACCTTTTATAAATTTCCCTCAGGAAAGGAAGACTACCGGAATTCAATAGGAACTGGCCCTGGAATTCATTCAATGTGAGTAGAACCAAGAAGCACAAGGAAAGGACTATCACAACTGCAGTGCCGCATTCAGATCCTCCCTTCAAGACTGAAAGATTTATCCCCCCAACCTGTGAGAAGGTTGTTGACTGCCAGCCCTCCTTAGGAATTGTGTCAGCTGAAGAGGGCCCAAGGTCACACCGTCTTCTGTGTAGACCATATATAATGACAGCTCTAGGCAGTATCAAAGCCCCACATTCTCATCACAAGTCAGGTCGCCTCTGAAGGGCCACTCCAGCCTCAGAGCTGCCCACGGTGTAGGTAGAGGCCTTGCTGTGACTGTCCCTCAGCCAAATTTCTCCTTCTGCCAAGTTTTCTTCCTCTCTGACCTCTACTTTAATAGACTTTGTGGATGCTAGCTTCATCTTCAGATTTGCTTGCTGGGGAACTCAATTTAGAAATCTATTATTAATACTTAGACTAACATTAACCTCTTTGTCCAAATGATCATATTCCTTCATCTTCAGGCCCTACCTTATCTGGTGGGTCAGATGACTGTCAAGAAGGTGGTGGATTTGATCTGTTTTGCCAATGCTACATAAATGAGAGCTATCCACCGGCAAAAGGACCTAGTATAATAGCAAGAGGCTGGGAAGGCTTCTCCCAGAGGTTGAGGTAAGGAGGTAGAGCAGGAGCCTCACAAGGTAGGAACTGTGAGGTTGAGGAGGTCTCATGGGATTCCCTCAAAAAACTCATGCGTTAGTCCCTTAAGGGGCCCAACGTTTTCATGCCTACTATAGAGAATGCATCATCCATCAGCCAGGATGGGCCAAGATAGTACAGATATTAATATATGCAAGAGAGGATTGCAGGCAGTGGTGTGCTAGCAGCCACTGGCAGAAATCAATCCAAAAGGGGCAAAGCATTGATTTGTACTGTCTGCATTGTGGTTGGTTTTAAGCTACCAAGGTGACATCACTGATGGTGGAGTTGGAAAGACATGTGCAACAGCATACCATCACAATAGTGTTTCCACCATCATCAAAGTGTGATATATGTAAGTAACCTTTAGAGAACAGGTAATAGTAACACATAGTAAAATAATCAGAATGTGACAAGTTTTAAGTGTTTATTGCTTCTGTTTTTAATATAATTTATTTAATTATAATTTTAAATAATTTAATTTTAATCATAACATATTTAACAACTGGCACATAAGTTCCAAAAACTTAATAATCAGCTGATACAGGTCAAGTCTAGAAAATCACTTGTTGCAGCACCAGTTAAGAAAAAAGACTTTACTACTATTCATTCCCTCACTCCTCTTTACGAATCTCCAACACAAACAGCCAGAAGCAAAAGAGGATGAGGGGAAAAATCATGTCCCCTCTTCCCTGTCCAGATAGAAAAGGAAGAGGGAAGTGTTCCGGTTATCTATTGCTACATAATATAACACCCGAAAATGTAATGCCTTTTCTCCCATGGTCTGAAGAGTTGACTGGGATTATCTGGGTCATTATTCTGCTCCATGTGACATTAACTGGAGCTGCAATCGTCTGGACTAAACTTTCATGCCCAATATGGCTCATTTACATGTCTGGCCCCTTGGTGGAGACAGCTGGAAGAAAGGGCTGAGCTATTACTTTGTAATAACTGGGCTTCTCTTTCTCTCTCCATGTGAGCTCAGGGCTTCTCCCTCTCCATGTGGTCTCTCTACATGACATGTTGACGTGCCAAGTTTCTTACATGAAGGCTCAGGGCTTCCAGAATCAAAAAATAAGAAGCTTCCAGGCTTTATGACTTAGGCTCAGAACTGACACAGCATCCTTTTCACTGCATTCTGTTGTTTAATTATTTCCAGGCCCAGTTCAGATTCAGTGAAGAATGGCATAAGAAATGGCATGGTTCATTGAAGGCCATCTTTGGAGACCAACTACCATAGATGGGAAAGCACAGGGGGTAAGAAGGAGATAAAGTGAATTGAATTTGAATTTGGAGGTTTACATTTGAGATTGGACCAGACTGAGTTTTTAATAACTGAAAATGACAGAAAATTATGGATTATATATAAATATTATTATGGGGTCCCAAAGGAATATTATATATAATAATATACAGTGCATTTGGGATAATATAAAGTAATTTTGTGTACATACTCTACTCAGTTTAAATAATTCAATAAACCAAATACATAAAACTGTACAAATATTAGTGATGATTATGAGTCGTTAATAAAAACAATGTTTTTTAACTACAATACCAAAATTGAGGTAAGTAGAGGTGTTTTATTAATCTGAATCTATATTTGCTCTCACTTTTAAGAATGAACATCTTAATTTCTGTCTGAACAGTGCAATCTGACAACTGTTTTATATTTATTACATTTTTGTCATATATTTTAGTTTAAAATTCAGCATATGACCCCCTCCACTCTTCCATAAATCTTTGCAACTTTTCCAAATATGGAAATCATGGAAAAATAAAGTGTTCTTTGGTACATACCCACATCCTGTTCAATTTTAAACAAATTAAGAAACAATTGCTTGGGATTCACAGTATCTGTTAAATACTTTCCTTGAAACTGAGCAATACACTGCAGTACATTTTAAAAGTATCATTGGGAACAATATACTAATAAAACCTTTTGTCTATGGTGGTAAAATATTTGCTTAGCTTTTTATGGTTTAAAGAAACATCTTCAGGTATATTATTTCATTCTGTCCTTGAATCACATTGACCTTATTCCCTTCATACTGCAGAAAAGGAAATCAAGGCCTTCCTATCAACCCTCTTTTTAATCTTCTTAATTCATCCAGATGCAATAATTCCTTCCATAAAAAAATGTATTTGATTGAACAGAAACTACTGTAAGAATGTTAGTTTTTAAAGACTAAAGAATAAAGGGAAACACGAGCATTATATTAAGTAATACAGATTTTCTAAATAAAATTAATGTTAACATTTATATTCCAGTAAATGAATGCTTTAGACTTTAAAAAGATAAAAGAATGAAGGAAAACAAATAATAATAATAATAAAACACACAACTAGGTAGTATTGAAGAATGCTTGGAACTAAGATCTCCAGTTCATTTTAATGAATCGCTCTCTTTGTGTAATGTCAGGTGAGTCACTCTACTTTCTATGAATCATATTTGTTGTTCTGGTTCAATATTTACTGACTGCTTATGATATACAAAGCACCATCCCTGAAGGTGAGATAACACAGCCACCTCAGGGTTTGTTCTCTCTCTACCTTTGTAAACTTACAGCACAAACTCCAAGAGGGTAGGAGGTAGTGACAATCAGCACAGTAGTAACTTAAGGATAACTTCAATCACTTATTGATTAGGTGAATCTGAAGTGAGTTGTGCAGGAAAGAAAAAGTTACCAACAAATGAGAACAGATCCCTGCCCTATCATAAGAGATTTAGAGTAGAAATCATAAGGTTAACCAAAGAGACTTAGTATTCAAGTGGGGGAGAGAGCCCAAGGCTCCCCCTTCTTTGCCACTGTGTCACTTTAACCAGGGGTTTATACAGTTGGACATTCATAGAGCCCTTTTGCAGAGGATAGAACACTTGGCCCTACAATGTGTCCTCTGAGGGTCTGTTCCTTTTTTGACTCTTCCACTCTTGAAACTGACAGTATCTCTTTATTGCTCCTTTTTTCTGTCTTAGGATGGCCCCACCATGAGAAGTTTGGGTGACTAGCTTAAATGCAGCTCTAGCTCTCAGAAAGAACTGTCTATCATTAATGTTCCTCACAGATGTGTTCTTCCTTAAAATGCATCTGTGCTGCTTTCTGTGTTGCTCCATGCTATGAGATCAGGGAACTGTGGGGAGAAGCTAGAAAAAGGGGGCCCATTCTGTAGGAAGGCCACAGGCCAGATGGAGCCTCTTCAGGAGTGAAGGACTTGTTTCTCAGCTGCTGAGAATGTTAATGGAACATGATCTTCAATCTTCAGTCCTCTTTGAGGATAGCTTTAGCTGAAGAGGACTGCCTTGCTAAAAATTATATGGAATTTCCTTCCAAAGACAGCTCACATTCAGATATCAGTGTGGGAATGCAAAGATCCAGCTCTTCTGTACCTATCAAGGAAATTCTGAAGAGCTATTCCAGTTCCATGGCTCCCCTTGGGCACGGTGGAGAGCTTCATGGGGACTGCATCACAGTTCGACTTTTTGCTCTGCCCAATCCTTCCTTCATATCCCTTTGACAGCCCAGTGACAAGCCCTAATAAATGTCCTGCCTGTTTTTTTAAAGTAAAAGTCATTTTTAGCTGCAAGCTATATAAAAAGAGATAAAAGGCCAGATTTGGTCCTTGGATATAGTTTACCAACCCTTACTCTATAGCTACTTTTATAAATTAAGTCAGCTCTGAGAGTCTTAGTATGAGCTCATGTCATATGATGCTCATTTCCAAAGTTAAAATGTTTAAATTAAAGCTGTTTACATTTATGTTACTGATGAGCAAATCAATAATGCCATCAACTCAGGAATATTAAGCAAAACCATTCACAAGAAGTAAAACACTCCCACTCTCTGTACAGTACTTTTATTATTAAAAAGAAGACCGGGAATGGGTGGTTAGGGGATTCAGGATGTCTGACTACAGGTATCTAGCACTCACCTCCTCCATAAAGGATCAAAATAGCAAGTAGATAATCACATTTCAAATAGAGCACATAAGATAGAACACTGGAATTTCGGCAAAGAAGTGACAGGAAACCCCTGAAACATAGAAGGAGAGGAAAGAGAGACAGTCGGACTGGCAAGGATTGGCTGGGAGCCTGGAGAGGCCCCCCAGTGTGAGGAAAGGGTGAGTAAGAGATCCCCAGCAGTCCACATTCCCACCAAGGACTCCTGCAATCCTAGCCACAGGAGAGTCCCTTGGCCCTCACAGGCCCTGATACCAGTATAGGGCACAACCTAGAATCCACACAATGGCATTGATCCAGAAAGGGTCCTCATGCAGGGCCCACACATTCTCCAAGACACAAGCAGCTACAGTATGGTGCCATTTTGAAAGCCCAACACCCACAGACTGCATCCTGGGGCCCAACATACCCTGCATTTCCATATCCCTGGAGCCCCAGTGGCATATCCACCACATCCACCAAGAGGGCTGCAGCAGTGTGGTGCCAGATGGACACAACTGTGTGGCAAAGTCCCCAGTATTCTAGCCCACACTGTGTCCTATACTCTGGGGAACAGGCAGTGCAGTGCATGAGGGAGGCTGCCCACAGGACAAAGGGAACCAAAGCATGTGCTCTCCAGAGCCTGTAAACTGCCTACCTGCAGCTGCTGTCACTCACAGGAACCCCATCCCCACCAGCAGCAGAGCTGCCGTGTACACACATACCTTCTGAGGACAGGCTCTCCCTGTCCACTCCTTTTGTTGCTGCCATCACCCAAACACACAACACAGGTGCCTGGGGATCACCCCACCCTGACAACCATAGGCTGTACTCATATGCACCACCAGTGAGCCTGAAGACAGGACTACCTGGCCTGGCACTGCCCTGCCAGCCCAGTGCCCAAGTATTCTGCTGGGATCTCAGCACCCCCACAGACATCTGAGCAGTGCTCCCAGGGGCTTGAAGACTGGCCCACCCAACCTATCATAGCCACCAGTAACATCAGCATGTGCCACTTGGAAGCCTGAGAGTTGTCCCACCACCAATACTGTCATTACACTCGACACACATGCTTCACATGGGCCAGAGTACCCTCCCACCCACCTAGCCCACTGCTGCCACTGCTGACATCTAAACTGCCTAGAGGTCCAAGAATCAGACCATTTGGAACCTCCACTACTGGTGCCTGTGTATGCCACCAAGGGGCCCAAGACATACACACTCAGCCCACCACTGCCACCTGGTGTCCCTGTCCTCAGCAAAACTTCACCTTAGCCTCCACTAATAATTGCACCTAAGTTACTGAGAAAATCACAGACACCACTGACTCTGTTTATAGCCAAAGAGTCACAGACACTACACTATCATGTGAACCCAGAATAAAAGCTAAAATTCCCTACCCAACCAACACCATGGAGATACACCTTCAGGAGAAAGTCTTTACCTACAAATGCCAATCCAAAACATTGGAAGAAGCAATTGTTACACCAGATATGTAGACATCAAAAAAGGACACAAGAAACATAAAAAAGCAAGGAAATGGGACATCATCAAAAGAACACAATAACTTTCCAACAACAGATTATAGTGAAAAAATAATTATGAAATGCTTGAAAAAATTTCAAAATAATATTTAAAAAGCTCCATGAGATACAAGAGAACATGGATAAATAATATAAAGAGATTAGAAAAACACTTTAGGATATGAATGAGACATTCACCAAAAGAATAAATATCATAAAAAAAAGAACGAAACAAAAAACCTGGAATTGAAGAAATCAATTAATAAAATTAAAAAAATACAATCGAGAACTACAACAATAGACTAAACCAAGCACAATAAAGAGTTTCAGAAGTTGAAAACAGGTCTTTTTAACTAACTTAGTCAAATAAAAAACAGAAGAAGAAGAAAAAAGAATTTTCAAAAATGAAGAAAGCCTATGTGACATGTGCGACACCATTCAACAACCACATATTCAAATTTTGGGTATTCCAGAAGGTAAAGAGAAGGCAAAAGGATAGTAAACCTATTTAATGAAGTAATAGTTGAAATCTTCCCAAGTCTAGTAAAAGATTTAGATATCCAGATACAAGAAACTCAGAGATCCTAAAATAGGTACAACTCAAAAAATGTCTTCTCCAAGGCATATTACAGTCAAACTGTCAAAAGTCAAAGACAGATTTCTAAAAAATAACAAGAGAAAACCATCTAGTCACATATAAAGAAGCCCTCATCAAACTAACAGCAGATTTGCCAGCAGAAACCTTATAGGCCAGGAGAGAATGGAATGATACATTCAAAGTGCTGAAAGAACATAACAGTAGACAAGGACACTATACCCAGGAAACTTATCCTTCATAAACAAAGGAGAAAAAAAAGTATCTCCCACACAAGCAAAAATGGAAGGAATTTTTCACCATTAGACTGGCCCTACAAGAAATCCTTGAAAGATTCCAATAACTGGAAGCAAAAGTACAATATCTATGATCATGAAAACACATAAAATTATAAAACTCATTGGTAGAGAAACATACAAATGAAGAAAAGAAAAAACACAAATGTTACCACTACGGAAAATAGAACCACAATAATAAACAATAAGAGAGAAAGAAGAAATAAAAGATATACAAAACAACCAGAAAACAATTAACAAAATAATAGTAATAGGTCCTCACATATGAAAAATAACCTTGAATGTAAATAGAATAAATTTTCCACTTAAAAGACATAGACTAGCTGAATGAATTTAAAAATAAACTATTACCCAATTATATGTTGCCTACAAGAAACTTACTTCAGCTGTAAAGGTACATAAGACTGGAAGTAAAGGGATCGGAAAAGATAGTCCATGCAAATTGAAACCAAAAGCAAGCAAGAATAGCTATACTAACATCAGATAAAACAGCCTTTAAGGCAAAAATAATAAAAAGAGACAAAGAAGGTCATTATATGATGATAAAGGGATCAGTTCAGCAAATGTATATAACAATTCTAAATATTTGCTTTATATTCATCAAATGATATTTGCTTTATATATCTAAGTGCTCCAGTGTTGGGTATGCATATATATTGAGAATTTTTATTTGAAAGTTATCAAATAAACAACCTAATGATGAACCTCAAAGAACCAGAAAACCAAGAACAAACCAAACTCCAAATTACTATAGATTAATAATAAAGATCGAAACAGAACTAAATGAAAAAAAGGCTAAAAAAAAATTCAATGGATCAACAAAGCAAAAAGTTGGATTTTTTTAAAAGATAGACAAAATCAATATACTTATGAGCTAGACTAACTACAAAGAAAAGAGCAAAGACCGAAATAAACAAAATCAGAAATGAAAAAGAAGATACTGGAATTAATACCACAGAAATATTTAAGATTGTCAGAGACTATTATGAATGACTATATGTTAAAAAACTGGAAAACATAGAGAAAATAGATAAATTCCTGGGCACATACAATCTATCAAGTTTGAATCAGGAAGAAACAGAAAACCTGAACAGACCAATAATGAGTAAGTGAGATTGAATTGATAATACAAAGTCTTTATAAAAAAAAGCCCATGATCAGATGGCTTTACTGACAAATTACCAAAGAAGAATTATAAAGAAGAATTAATATCAATTTTCCTCAAAACATTCCAAAAAATTGAAAAGGAGGAAATTTTCCCTAACCTATTCTACAGCCAGCATTACCCTGCTGCCACAGCCAAACAAAGGCACGAAAACAACAACAACAAAAGCTACAGGCCAATATCCCTAATAAACAGAGAACCCAGAAATAAATCTGTGCATTTACAGTCAACTTATATTCAACAAAGTTGTCAAAAACGTATATTGGCAAAAGGTCAATCTCTTCAACAAATGATCCTGGGAAAACTGGATAGTCATATTTAGAAGAATGAAGCTAGACCTCCATCTCTCACCATGTACAAAAATAAAAATAAAATCATTAAAGAATTAAATATAAGTCCTGAAACTATGAAACTACTGGAATAAAACATTGGGGAAATCAGGACATTGTTCTGGGCAAAGATTTCTTGAGTAAGACCTCAAAAAACACAAGCAACCAAAGCAAAATGTACAAATTGGATCACATCAAGCTAAAAAGCCTCTGCACAGCCAAGGAAACAGTCAACAAAGTGAAGAGACAATCTGCAGAATGGGAGAAAATATTTGCAAGCTATTCATCTGACAAGGGACTAATATCCAGAATATATAGGAAACTGAAACAACTCAACAGCAAAAAAGCCCAAATAATTCCATTAAAAAGTATACAAAGGATCTGAATAGACATTTCTCAAAAGAAGACATAAATGGTCAACAGGTATATGAAAAAATGCTCAAAATCACTAATCATCAGAGAAATGCAAATCGAAACCACAATGAGCTATCATTTTACTCCTGTTAGAATGGCTATTATCAACAAGAAAAAAATAACATGCTGTCAAGGATACAGAAAAAAGGAAACTCTTACATACTGTTGGTGGAAATATAAATTAATACAGCCACTATGAAAAACAATATGAATCTCACTACTGGGAATTTATCCACAGAAAAGGAAATCAGTGTATCAAACAGATAGCCACACCCATATGTTTCTTGTAACACTATTTACAAAGCAAAGACATGGAATCAACCTAAGTACCCATCAACAGATGAATGGATAAAGAAAATGTGGTATATATACACAATGGAATACTATTCAGCCATAAAAAATAATTAAATCTTGTCATTTGCAGCAACATGGACTGGATGTTCCATGTTAATGTTCCACGTTAATGTTAAGTTAAACAGGCCAATCACCGAAAGGCAAATACCACAGGTTCTCACTCTTATGTGGGAGCTAAAAAGTTAATCTCATGGAGGTAGAGTGATAGTTAGCAAAGTCCGGGAGAGGGGTGGTAGGGAAGTGAAGAAAGGTTGGTTGATAGGTACAAACATACAGTTGGATAGAAGGAATAAATGCTAATGCTGATATCAGAGTAGCATGACTATACATGACTATAGTTAGCAACAGTGTACTTGTACGTTTCAAAATAGGTAAGATAGAGGTCATGAAATGTTCCCAACACATAGAAATTTTAAAGGCTTGAGCTGATGGGTACCCTAAATACTCTGACTCCATCATTACACATTCTTTGCATGTAACAAAATATCACATATACCCCATAAATAGGTACAAATATTATACACCGAGAGAAAAAGAAATAAACAGAAGGCTGTTTTGTTGGTTTGTGGGCAAAATAGTCTTGAAGTGACATGTAAAAGTCACTGGGCAAAGAAAAACATTGTTAACAATTAGATGTGAACGTTTGGAACAGTGATAAAGAGTGATTTTCTACAATCTTCTCAGTTTGAGATTCGAGGAATCTGGCAGCAGTCCTTAGAAAGACGGCAAAATATCACATTCGCTCATAATTCACTGCTGAAAACAAGCTGCGTGAAAATGAGTCACTGAACCCATTCGTTATGAGAACTAGTGCCTGCTCAGTGGCTAGTGAGACCTCAGGCCACGCACTCTAGTTACAAAAATGTATGTTGCACCCCCAAGACCCTCACTTCCATCTCAGAGTTGCAGAAAAATCCACAGCAAGGAACATCACCTTGAGGCCTGAGTACTCTGAATGCTTGCGGAGTGAATTACTGCGAGTGAATGAATACATGAAGTGCTCAGAACAGATACTTAAGTGGAAGTATCTTCCACTTTGATTTTGCTGTTTACCTCCTTCTGCTCAGACTTCTGTGCAAACTATGGATTAAAAAAAAATTTCTTAATGGCTTATTTGACGTTAATACTTAGTCAAAGTCATCCTTGTTTGAAATAGACTTTATTTTCAGTTTTGAAATTCTAATTAGCTTCATATTAAATGACTGATTTTTATTCATAGAATACAGAAGTCAGACTGTCTCACTCTAAATTAGAATTAAAATTTCCCAGAGAAAACGATTCAGAATAGAAATGTGATGTGACTCATGTTTCCTTTTTTTTCCCTTCTCTCTTGTAGGTGTAATCTTCTTAGAGGAATTTACTGTTAATCCTATAATGATACCTGGAGGAAAATCAGTGAGGATAGAGTAGGTCTGATTGTTCTAACCATAAACACTATCAGTTAAAGCTAGAAATAACTTTGGAAAACCATCACCACAAGGACTATGGTTAAACTAAAAATAACACAATACAATTTGAGGGGGATGGATGATGTGGTTCAGACAAGAGTTTGTCTTTATTGCAGGTTTATAGGCGGAGGTCACTACGGAGTCAACCACTGTGATTTCTGACAAGCCTTCTCCAACTTTGCAGTCCAGAGATCCTGAACATGATACTCTTCCCTTATGTGCCTTCCCATCTCCCTAAAACTCTCTCAGGTTCACTTTTTTCTGCGGTACTTGATCTACCATCTTCTTTACTTGAGATCAAAAGATGGAATGTCAGGGCAGAAGGAGAAATTCTTGGAGGAACCAGGATGGCGGAGTCAGAATTGAGCCTTGGATGTGACTTTTCTCCTAATAATGGAGCTCAAGCTTCTTTCTCACCGCGGCTCAGTGGCTGCCCGTGATAGCTCAGAGATAAGAGATGGTGGTGTTCATCCAGGCCACGCTGACTGTGTGACAAAACTGGAGTCACCGAACCGATTCCACTCCAGCCTCTGCTGACAGGAGACTTAAAGGCGTGTTCTGTCCTGCTTTACGAATCCGCTGTTTCCTCATTGCTTAACACAAATGTGTTTCAATCAAAAAGAAAACCAAATCTTTTTAAAATAATGAAACTCTGTGGCAGCACTTGATACTGCTCTATCACACTACACTGAGAATTTCAAACATGAGTTGAGTAATTATCCTTTATGGGAAAGGGAGCATGATTTGAAATGGTGATATTGCCTGGTCATTTAATTGATATAGTCATGATATAAAAAGAAATGGCAAAATGCAGGAGAGAACGGAGTTACAGAATAACCCAGGGGGTTGAATAATAAAAGAGGGAAGGGTTCTGGGCCCTCTGTTGTCTTTCTTCCACCCCCCCCAAGGAAGCATATTACTCTCACTGTGGCAGAAACTGCTACGTAGTACCCATTCTCCCTGTCTTTCTTACTCACAGAAACTCAATATTGTTCAGGGGAAGCAGTGTGTCCAGCCTAACTACACACACACACACACACACACACACACACACACACAATATTTTTTTATTTCCCTTGTAATTCCAGATGTCCATCTGACACAGTTATGAACGATGAGATATAAGTTGTGCTTGATAGTTGGGTTCCTGGGAAATCTTTTTTAAAGGGAGGAAATGTGGCTGGTCTGTTCATCTTTCCCTTCGTCTTTTCTCCTCTTTCTTAAAGGTCCACGTTCAGAGACAGAGGAGCCATCTTACAATCACAAGGAAGAGTTAAGGGTGGTGGGGCAGAGAGGGATCTCCTGTACCAGCCCTGGCCTGCTGCCTCTGGACTTCTTTTCTGATGACAAAAACAAAGCCCTGTGTATTTCAGCCAGTGTCATTCTGATCACTGGAGCCAAACTCAATCTCTAACTAACACACTCATCTCTGTGAGGAACCTGAGTCTCTGCTTAACTGACCAGAGTCACACAGCTGATATGTAAAGCAGAGCCATGATT
>CAUYSK010117131.1:0-35072 GCA_963575035.1 Avahi laniger
GTGTTTTTCACTGGGCTGTTCGTCTGCAGCCGGGAATGAGCACATCTGGGCCACACCGACTCCCCAGTTCTCGGGAAACAAGGCACCGCCCAGCTCAGGCCTCAGTCACCAGCACAGCTGCTGCGGCCCCTCCAGGAGCCCACAGGGCTGCCTCCCTCCTCCTTCAAGGGCTCTGACCAGACGGGAGCACGGCTGGTTGTGTTCATGTCGACCCCTATGAAGGTTAATTTTTATGTGTCAACAACCAGGCCAGGGGGTGCCAGACCTTTGGCCAAACGTTACTCTAGGGAGGTGTGTGAGGTTGCTTCCAGGGGAGAAAATGTGTGAACTGGTGGCCTGAGAAAGCAGGTGGCCCTCCCCACTGTGGCCAGGCCTCCTCCAAAGCTCCGAGGGGCTGAATGGGACAAAAAGGCTGGTGCTGCCCCCAAATAAGAGATAACTGATATACCAAAAAGGAGTTCGGACAGCAATTCCTTGACTGGCATCCCCTGATCCCTTGGAGTCCTCAAGATATTTTGAAATTAAGAGACATTGTTTATTCTTCTGAGGGCAGACTCATTGGAGTGGCCGTTGTCTTCTTGTTGGAATTTTGTCATCTCCATTTGGTAACACAGACTCTCTTGTTTGTCTTGGCAGTTTCATGTCTTTGTTTAATAAAATAATATCAAATAGAAGATTTATTATTACAGGTTGGACATCTGTTGGAGGATCTGGGGAGCAGGTGCCACGCCCAAGGTTTCTAACTGCATTCCTGACTGCTCTGTGACCTTGAATGGTTCAGGCTGTGTTGAGGTTTCTCCTCTCAAGGGGTAAAAATACAACGGAATGATAGCTATTCATCATTGTCAGAAACCTGAGCTACTCAGAAGCAAATCAAAGAAGTCAGATGTGGTTTGAGACCCAGCACTGACATAGTGTGTCTCCCTAGGGCCTGGGGCCGGCTCAGGCTCTGGCGACAGCCACCCACAGCAGAGCTGCCGAGTCGACTGTGAGTGGACCGCAGTAGAATCGAGAGTGGTGACTGATGCGAACAAAGGTGACAGGCGCTGAGCATATACCCAAAATCATGCATCTAATCCATTTTTAGCACCTTGCGTGTGCCAGGCACTGGGCTGGGAACTGGGGACATGAAGGGAGATGCTACAGACCCAGCTCCTCACCTTGCGGAGCTCACTCTTGTGTTGGGATGGGTAAGCAAACAGGGAGGTACAAGGCAGCGCTAGGAGAGGGGAATGCAAGTACCTAGGAGGCCAATTTGCCGGAGAGAGGTGGTCAGAGAAGGTTTTCCAGAGAAGCAAGATCCACGCAGAGGGAATTGGGGCTGGACCCTGCCAGGATTAACTCCAAATCTCATGTTTTCCTTGGCTGATCAACCCTCTTCTAAATGAGACCGTGCTCCTTCAGCTACTTTAATGACAGTTCTCTTGTGTCAAAATAAAACACAAACAATCTAAGATTCCAGAATATACTCCCCATCCAATGACACCACTCATGAATTGAATACTGGATTCAATTCATTGGAGCTTTGATGTTCAACTTTTCAAATTATGAGAAATGAGCCAGGCGCGGTGGCACACCTGTAGTCCCAGCTTCTAAGGAGGCTGAGCGGGGAGGATTGCTTGAGCCCAGGAGTTAGAGGCTGCAGTGTGCCATGGCCATGCCTGTGAATAGCCACTGCACTCCACCCTGGGCAACAGAGCGAGATCCTGTCTCTAAATAAATAAATAAACAAATAAATAAAATTATAAGAAATAATTATCCATTAAAAATAACCTTTGATATCTAATAACAGGCATTGAAAACGTTTGAACTACCTTGCTTTCTTATACAGAGTGTGTTTCCTGTAACATCAGACAAGCGTTACCTGGTGTATTCGGATATGGTTGGGTTGTGAGAACTGGGGGTGAGCTCAGGCTAGTGGGAGTGAGAAAAGGAAACAGAGACATTTAGTATGAGGACTGCCTCATGATTGGAAGCTTCAGAAAGTGTCTCCAACCTAAAACTGCAAAGACTTTAGTGGTCTATTCTTCCCTGATTAGTCTCCGCCTCTCTCCAGACTGTCAGTAGCTTTCACTGCTCCCCCGGTTTACACGAAACACAGGTTCAAACCATGCGTAGATACCGACAGGCAGGAGGTGAACCCTACTCCAGATTTGCAGAGGGTCCAGCCTGGTCCAGCCCACCACGGATGGGAACTAGACCACAGGAAGCCATGGCGCAGGGCAGGGCCTCCCTGATGGGGACTCTGCACCAGGAAGCCATTCCCCGAAAGAGCTGGCAACTTCAGAGAAAGCTCAGCTGCCGAGGACACCTCCCACTGTCACGTCACCTGCACCCCGTGCTCCCTGTATCTATTTCATAATTAAACAGTTAAACCCCCAGGGACAATAATCCCTATTTCCAAGGGTTTTCTTGGGTGGGCAGAATGGGTTAGTGGGAAGCGGAGCCACTCAGGGGAAACATGTAACTGTAGAGTTAACTGCTTCAGAAAGGGGCAGTCCTTAAAATCTGTGTCCACAAGGTTCACAACAACTGGGTCACACAGCTGGAAGCCAGTCCCCCACATTAACAACCATCCTGGCAGCAGCTGGGCCACCTCCCAGCCCACCAACAGCCGCAGTATCTGTGGGCATTTGAGACACGCAAGTGCCTCCCAAAGACATTTTTCGAAAAGCAAAACCTTAAGCATTTATGTACTGAAAGCTATTTTCAAGTGATATTACAGGAATAAACAGGCATAAATAAGTCATATTGTATGTTGGAATCTGGTTGAGATAAGTGTTAGATGTGTTGTAATTTTCTACCAAACCTGAAAAAGAAAAACGGAAAGCCACATAGCTAAAAAGAAATATGTTGTGTTTCTAGATACTGTTACATGGGTTGCAACCAAACATAACAAATCCGGGAAATTTCTAAGTATTTCACATACCACATAAAAGAAAATATGGGAATCATATTTCAGGAAATGCCAGTAAATAAAAAGCAAGATACAACATAAAATAAATTAGAATAAATTTATATAAGATACATACTGACAAAGCAAATGCATTACTAAAAATTGGTGCAAAATATGAAGCAAAATAAACTTGAATGACAGCCACAGAACATGTAAAAAAAAACGTAGTCCAATAAAAACGAATACGTCATAGAGAACAAAAGAATACATTTGAACTAATTACAGTGTCAGATATCCAGGAAAGCAAAAATTTCACTAAATATTTAATACCTGGTGAGCAGTAGAGAAAAGGTAAATTTTGCTTGAAACTAGCTTGAACCTAGTAGCAATGCCGCCATTGTTTAGAATCACACCTCTGGGTAGGATTAGCTCCAAACCTCAAATGTTACAGGAAATTCTCAGATCTGCCCCAGGCTAGCCCGTGGCCCACGGTAGGAAGGTGCCCAAAGGCGGGAAACAGGTCTTTGCTCTGATGCGCAACGCTGCCTCTCGCCACCAGCAGGGGGCGGCGGAGCCACCCACATCGCCCGCCGGGCCATCCGGTGACTCCCACGCAACACGGGAGGCAACGAAATTTGAGGATACAGTTTTCAGAAAATAATACATATGGTCCTTGAAACATAATGTGAAACCTCAATTAATCTGGGAATAACGGTGAGAGGAGCTGCTAATAGACCCACATCAGAATTAAAAGAAAACCACAGCTACTCCCAGTTACTGAGAGGGAGTAAGGGGTTTGCACCTGCTCGGACCCAGGCAATTCAGCGGAGCGATCACCTCCGCTCCGCAGGGCGCCGGTGCGGTCAGTGCCAAGTTGTGCCAACGATCGTACCAACCCAACCACAGACGATCTGCACGGTGCTTCGCGGAATCAGAAATACCCATGCTTAATTTATATTCAGCTAAGAGAGAAAAAAATTGTGCCCAATTAAGTTAGAAAACATTGCGTTCTTGTCAAAAGAGCTATTTTTGACTTATTTAGACATAGATTTCTTTCTATTACCACTCTTTTGCACACTTAGCTAGGAAAATGCGGCGGAAACACTAGGGTATGATTCCTCACAGTTCCAAGTCACTGCTCCGGGCAGGATACACAGGGCAGGCTCCTCAAGACACACCTGCTCCCAGGGCACAGGATCCTGGGTCAGGTGGCCTTGGGAGGGTCCCCATTATTGTCCCCGCAGCAGCTTCTGTCCTGTCAGCTTCTATGCAGAGGAGGAAACAGAGCAGCCAGGCAAGCCTTCCGCCTGCGCAGGGAAGCAGACCAGGCGTCCTCAATCCAGAGGTGAAAAAATGGGCCTCTTAGGGCTGTGAGCACATGTGACACATACAAGTGCATGTGTACACCACACACAGTGTGTGCATGTATTTATCCAATAGGACTTTACATACAACAAAATATGTACATAAATAAAAAGATATATATATATATTTTTCTTTTTTTGAGACAGAGTCTCACTCTCTTGCCTGGGCTAGAGTGCCGTGGCGTCATCCTAGCTCACAGCAACCTCCAACTCCTGGGCTCAAGCGATCCTCCTGCCTCAACCTCCTGAGTAGCTGGGACTACAGGCATGCACCACCATGCCCGGCTAATTTTTTTTTCTATATATTTTTAGTTGTCCAATTGATTTCTTTCTATTTTTGGTAGAGACGGGGTCTCGCTCTTGCTCAGGCTGGTCTCGAACTCCTGAGCTCAAACAATCCGCCCGCCTCGGCCTTGCTCAGGCTAATCTTAAACTCCTGGGCTCAAGCCATCCTCCCACCTGGGCCTTCCAAAGTGATAGGATTACAGGTGTGAACCACTGTGCCTGACCTAATTTTTCTTATGAAATTAATTAAGTACTTTGGGACTGTGTGAATGTCTGTTCTTATATTTATCCAATGATTTTAACATCCTTTGATGTTTCTTGTCTGAATCAGTTTTTTGCATCTGTGGGTTGCTAATGATAATTGTCTTATTCCATTATCCTTTACATTGACTGCTTGTCATTCTTTTGAGGAGAAGAGCTTTTCCTTTTCTGACAGAGTTCTTAAACCACAGAGTAGGGAGGAATCCTTTTTGTACAGGGTGCTTGCGTGGCCTGGGGAAAAGTGCTGAATTGGTTGTCTGTACGAACACCTCCCACTTCCTCTCTGTACCCTTTCCCATCTGTTGCTGCTCTGTTGTTCTGTTTCCCAGCATTTTTAGATTTCCTTAAGCTCTCTGTTTCAGAATCCTATCCAAACCGCCTCAGTCCTTGAGGGCTTCGTCTTCCTTAAGATACTTCCTTTTTCCCCCTTCTCTGTCTTACTGTCACAACCACCTCAACCAGTCCACATTAATACAAGAGATTTTGTTATTTTCTTTAGTCTTTCAGCTCTATTTGTATCTTAAAAAGAGCTTTCTTATAAGGTGAGTGAGTGAATAAATTAGATGACTAATAGACAGTATGACATGGTGAGATATATAAAGCTTCAGGCAACATGGGAGAAAAAAATTTGGAGGGGAGTAGTTAAAACTGGGAAGCAACAGCCTATCCTGTAGATCAGTATTATGTAAACTCACATCTTGGCCTAGAACTCTGAATTCTTATTTATTTTTTTAAAAAATTATTTTTTTTAAGAGATGGGTTCTCTGTATATTGCTCAGGCTGGTCTCAAGTGATTCTCCCACCTTAGCCTCCTGAGTAGCTGGGACTGTGTGTGTGTACTACCATGCCCAGCTTGAGTTTCTCTCTCTCTCTCTCTCTTTTTTTTTTTTTTGGAAGATGAGATCTCACTATGCTCGCCAGGCTGGCCTTGAACTCCTAGGGTCAAGGGATCCTCCTGCCTTAGCACCCCGACTAGCTGAGACTGCAGGAATGTACCACTGCCTCTTGCTGAGTTCTTTTTTTAATTCCACTCTAATGTTAATAAGTTCTGATGACCCACTACCGTTGTACTGGCTCTGAGTTCTTATTTTAAAAAAATTTATGGACCAGCGTGGTGGCTCATGCCTTTAATCCTAGCACTCTGGGTGGCCAAGGCAGGAGAATTGCTTGAGCTCAGGAGTTTGAGACCAGCTTGAGCAAGAGTGAGACCCCATCTCTACTAAAAATAGAAAAATTAACCAGGCATCCCAGCTACTCAGGAGGCTGAGGCAGAATTGGTTAAGCTCAGGAATTTGAATTTGCAGTGATCTATGATGACACCACTGTCCCCCTGCACTCTAACAGGGGTGACAGAGCGAGACTGTCTCAAAAAAAAAAAGTTTTTTATTAATCCTTTTTACCACTGGGGTGTATATTGATTTAACCCCTCCTCCCATCCTGCAATTTACTGTCCTGCCCAGATCCATTTTAGATATAGTTGAGGTTTATGACAGGAATGAGTCAAGGGCCAGAATCATTTGTATGTCTCCCCTGGAAGTCTGGTAGTCTGTATTCCTGGTGTCTTCTAGAAACTCTTGTAAGTTTGAGAGTTTGGATCAGCTCATTGAATTAAGTACCTGCTGTTCTTTTTATTCATTCAGAAAGTATTGGGCACCTAGCATAAATGAGTCTTGCTAAACCCTGGGGGGTACAGTAATAAACAGGGAGATTTGGGCCTCACCCTGCAGCATCTTTTAATCTGGAGAGTCCAATGTGTAGCAGACAATTATACATTTCCAACTTGGGTGCAAAGTGATGAGAGAAGTATGGAGTGCTGCGGGAAAATCTCATCTGGATTTGGCAGGAAGGAAGGAGGTCAGGGAACACTTGTTAGAGGTCAGGATGCTGCAGAGAGCTGCAAAACCAAGAGACTGGCGAATTTCTGTAAAGGAACAGATAGTAAATAATTTAGGCTTTTTGGGCCACATGACCTCTACTGTCACTGTTTAACTCTGCCATGTTAGTGTGAAGGCAGCTATGGATGATAAATAAACTAATGAGTGTGACTATGTTCCAATCAAACTTCATTTATGGATGCTGAACTTTGAATTAATTTTCAGGTGTCATGAAATATTCTATTTGAGTTTTTTCACCCTAACCATTTAAAAATTTAAGGATCATGGTGGGGTGTATCAGCTCACACCTGTAATCCCAGCGCTTTGGGAGGCCAAGGAGGAAGGATTGCTTGAGCCCAGGAGGTTGAGGTTGCAGTGAGCTGTGATGACACCGCTGCATTCTAGCCCTGACAATGGAGTGAGACCTCATCTCCAAAAATAAAAAAATAAAAAAAAAAAAAAAAACCCACAATTTTTAGCTTACATGTCGTAACAAAAATAGGCATCATGCTGCCTCCTGGAATATGGTGCCAAAATGCCTATTATCAGGGGTCTTTTGTTTATACCTTGAACTTTTTACAGAAACAGTTGTCATGTGATAGACCTGTAGTCAGTGCATGCATTTTGCTTTTTGTAGGACAGAAACTTATAGGTAGGGTTGAAAATTACAGTATTTCTGCACCTCTAAGGTATTCTTTTGAAACATTCCATTTATGTCCCAGTAATTCTGGATGTTGAAAGGAAAGGATGTTAGGGCTTATGTGGGTGATTAATAAGTGGCGTACATGCATAATTTTATTGCTTAGAAGGCCCAAGTTCTAATCGTGATCTTGCCACTTACTGGCTGTGTAATGTTGGGCACATCAGTGCACTTCTGAGCCTTGTCTATCTGTGAAAAAAGAGAAAATAAACTTACAGCTTCTGCTCAGGATTACTCCAAGTAATGGAGAAGATAATGTAATTTAAAGCACCATGAAAAAGTTCTGTGTACTATACTTTTCTGCAACTTTGATTGTTTGAAGTTTAAAAAAAATTCACTCTGGCCACCATGTGGGGCGTGGATTATGGAGTGGCAGGAGTGAAAGCTTGGAGGCTAGGGAGGGTGCTTTTGCAATAGTCTGGGCAGTCGGTTCTGCTGGTGGCTTGGCCAGGTCCTCTTAGTGGAGGAGGTGAAATATTAATAGATTGAGGACTGATTTTGAAGGGAGAGCTGACTGGATTTAATGATGGGGTATGAAGTAAGAAGAAAGTCAAGGATGACTTTCTTGGTTTTTTAAGGTTTGAGGAACTAGAGGAAAACGATGCCATTAAATAATGCCATGAATTCATTTTTTAAAAAAATAAGGGTTTTCAAAAGACCGGGTCCCCATTGGGATGGCATGTGAATTTAATTTCTGCCTTGACATTTCTGTTTCTTGATTGCTTCATGTGTATGTACAGCACGGCATTTACAGTGGGATCAACACGCTACTTTGGGCATGCATACTATGTCTTGATTTCATCAAGGCACGTGACAATCTCCTGTGACACCTTGTTAAAGAGCTGGAGAAATGGGATGTTATTCAATGGTAACAGATATGAAAATGCCAGGCATAGTACTTGAGGGACACAATGAATGTCAGTAGTGTTTCTCACCAGTTGATGGGCGTGCCAGCATTGCTTATTCATGTTGCACATTCATTGCCTAGTTTTTCAGTTACGAATGGTCTGGTCTCAAGGTACTTTAAAGGAAAGATAGTTTGAATCCTTCCAAAAATTTATTTCTATTGAGCTGGCATTTCTACTAAGTTGACATTTCATATTTTGAAAAAAGATTCCTTAAGTGAAGTTTTTCACCCAGTTAGCTTGGGTCTACTGTAGGAAAGATGGGAGTGATCTGTCCCCAAGTCATTCCTGTGGTGTTGAAGACGTAGTATCTTGTCTTCTTGAAAATTGTTTCCACTTTGACCTTCTTAAAATATTCACTCTGAGAGGCAGGAAACACTGTTCCCTTATGCTCTGTGCTAGTATTAGGTTATTAAGTATGGAACATTTGATTTCCTTAAGTACTAAGTTTGACAGTTGATATCTCTGACATTTCACTTTGACACTTTTTTTTTTTAATTGTGAAGGTACATCCTCATTCTTTCAAATGCACATTTTGGCTTGTGATTTTTCTTTCAAATTTTTTTTTAGAGAAATTTTTGTGAAACCGTGGATAAGTCAAAATTTGAGTTATTTTCAAATATGAGTTCCATCATAGAACCAGTGCAGCACAGAGAGCTCAAAATATCAACAAAGTGTTTGGGAAGAATGTGGCCAATGAACGCACAGTACATTGATGGTTTGAGAAGTTCGTTCTGGTGATTTTAATCTTGAAAATGAACCATGTGGGTGACCTGAGAAGAAGCAAATCCATCTCAATCTATGAGTGAGTTACCAGCAAGGTTTGATATGGCTATTCCAACAGTATTGGACCATTTGAAACAAATGGGCAACGTAAAGAAGCTGGATAGATGGATACCACATGAGTTAAACGAGCATAAAAGGAGAAATCGTCTGGAAGCTTGAACCATTTCTACACCGTATTGTTACGTGTGATGAAAGATGGATTCTTTTTGACAATCACAAATGTTGAGCACAATGATTGGATAAAGATGAAGTGTCAGGCTGGGCGCGGTGGCTCACACCTGTAATCCTAGCAGGTTTACATCCTTGGGAGGCCAAGGCGGGCGGATTGCTGGAGCTCAGGAGTTCGAAACCAGAGCGAGACCTCGTCTCTACTAAAAATAGAAAGAAATTAATCAAACAACTAAAAATATATAGAAAAAATTAGCGGGCATGGTGGCACATGCCTGTAGTCCCAGCTGCTCGGGAGGCTGAGGCAGAAGGATTGCTTGAGCCCAGGAGTTTGAGGTTGCTGTGAGCTAGGCTGATGCCACGGCACTCTACCTCAGGCAACACAGTGAGACTCTGTCTCAAAAAAAAAAAAAAAAGATGAAGTGTCAAAACACAGTCCAAAACCGAATATTCATCAAAAAAAAGCTGATGGTGTCTCTTTGGTGGTCCTGCGCTGGTATTGCCCACTACAGCCTCATGAAACCTGGTTAATTGATTACAGCGTATGTCTACAGCAACCAATTGGATGAAAGGAGGATGCTTGTGATTAAGCAGCCAAGATTGGTCAGTAGAGACAGGACAATCCTCTTGCAAGACCACATCTCGTAAAAAACAATGCTGATGAAACTATAATAGCTGGACTTGGAAACTCTCTGTCATCCACCGTATTCACCAGGCCTTGCGTCAACTGACTATCACTTCTTCCAGGCTTTGGACCACTTCTTGCGAGGCAAAATGTTCAATTCTCAACAAGCTGTGGAAAACATCTTTCACGATTTCATCACAGCTCGCTCTCCGGGCTTCTTCACTGCTAGCATAAACAAGCTACTGTTAAGATGGCAGAACCGTGTCAATAGTTTAGGCACATACCTTGATTAATTGTACCGCTTTTTGTTTGAGATGTAATAAACTAAACTTTAGATTCAAAATTGGGCATTTCATATTTAATGACCTAATATGTAGCATCTGGTACACTTGGGTGCTGAGTAAGTACGTAGTAAGTTACTGAGAAGAAAAGACTTCATTGTTTTTTAACATTTTGAACAGTGCCAGTATTATAATTTTATTTGCATGAAGAGTCAGCCCTTGAAAAAGTAATAGACTTCCTACAATGTCTCAAATAGGAAATATGGGTAGGTGTTTTAGAGAAATTTCTGTGTGGTTCTGCTTTGTAATTTGAAGTTTGAAATTTAGGAGGAAACCGCTTGCTGCTGCCTGATATTTTCTAACATTTGTGGTTTTAATGTAGACTTGAATATTTTCCACTGCTTGGGTTCACAGAAGTCTTCACCTTCATTTGTTTTTCAATTTTGTCCAGGAAGTTTTAGTATGTACTTTTCTGTAGAGTTTTTCCCCCAGCATAAAATTTCAGTATTTATGTAAATGTACATTCTTACTGTTTCTTCATATAGGACATTTTTATAGGACCCAGTGTTTTCTCTCCAGCTGCATCCAGGCTGTGAGACAGAGAGTCTTTAGGTGTTGAGAGGGGACTGTTGAGCTGGGGACACCATTCCCTGGCTGAGGTGGAGATATATGGATTGGCAAAGGAAACATTGATGTGAACCTTTTTTTTTTTTAATTGAGGTTAAGGCCAGGTGTGGTGACTCACGCTTGTAATCCTAGCACTCTGGAAGGTAGAGGCGGGAGGATCACTGGAGCACAGGAGTTCAAGACCAGCCTGAGCAAAAGGGAGAGCCTGTCTCTACTAAAAATAGAAAAATTAGGTGGGCGTGCCTGTTAGTCCCAGCTACTCAGGAGGCTGAGGCAGGATTGCTTGAGCCCAGGAGTTTGATGTTACAGTGAGCTATGATGACCCACTGCACTCTAGCCTGGGCAACAGAGTGAGACTCTTGTCTTAAAAAAAAAAATTCACATAACATGAAATTAACCATTTTACAAGTGAACAGTTAAGTGGCAATTAGTACATTTACAGTGTTGTGCAGCTACCACTTCTGTCTAGCTCTAAAATGTTTTATCACCCCCAAAGGAAACTCTGTACCCAGTAAGCAGTTGCTCCCCATTTCTCCCTCCCCCAGCCCGTTGGAACCATTCTGCATTTCGTCTCTATTGATTTACTTATTCCAGATATTTCATGTAAATGCAGTCATACAACCTATTGTGTTTGGCTTCTTTCACTTAGCATAATGTTTCCAGAGGTTCATCCATGTTGTAGCGTGTATCAATATTTCATTCCTTTTATGGCTAAATAATATTCCATTGTGTGTTTATACTACAGTTTGTTTATTCATTCGTTTATTGATAGACATTTAAGTAGTTTCTACTTTTTGGCTATTGCAAATAGTGCTGCTGTGAACATGCATGCAGATGTATTTGTACTGGTTTTTACTTTTTTTTTTTTTTTTTAGAGACAGTGTCTCACTCTGTCGCTCAAGGTAGAGTATAGTGGCGTCATCATAGCTCACTGCAGCCTCAAATGCCTGGTCTCAGAAGATCCTACTGCCTCACACTCCTGAGTAGCTAGGAATACAGGTGTGTACCACCACACCTCGCTACTATTTATTTATTTATTTATTTATTTATTTATTTTTTGAGACAGAGTCTTTTTCTGTTGCCTGGGCTAGAGTGCCGTGGCGTCAGCCTAGCTCACAGCAAACCTCAAACTCCTGACCTTGAGTGATCCACCTGCCTCTGCCTCCCAGAGTGCTAGGATTACAGGCGTGAGCCACCGCACCCGGCCCCCCCCCCCCTTTTTTTTTTTGGTAGAGATGAGGTCTCATAACATTGCTCAAGCTGGTCTTCAAGTCTTGGCCTCAGGTGATCCTCCCACTTAGGCCTTCCAAAGTGCTAGGACCACCCTAGCCTCAGTTTTCAGTTCTTTTGGGTATATACCTAGGAATGGTATTGATGTGTGTGGGTTATATGGTAATTCTCTGTTTAACATTTTGAGAAATACCACTTTTTTTTTTTTATTTTTTAAAGAGATAGGGTTTTGTTTTCTGTCACCTGAGCTGGGGTGGGGTGGAGCAATCATAGCTCAGTGTAATGTTGAACTCCTGGGCTTAGGTGATCCTCCTGGCTCAGCCTCCTGAGTAGCACTACAGGCCCTCGACACCTCACCTGGCTAAGTTTTTTTTTTTTTTTTTGGTAGAGAACAGAGTCTTGCTACATTGCTCAAGCTGGTCTCAAACTCTCAGGCTCAAACCATCCTTTTGCCTCCCAAAATGCTGGGATTTCAGATGTGATTCACTGCGCCCAGCCACTAAACAGCTTTCTATAGAAGATATACCATTTCGTATTCCCACTGGCAATGTACAAGCATTCCAATTTCTCTCCATCTTTGCCTATACTTTTTTTTTTTTGAGACGCAGTCTCACTGTGTTGCCCAGGTTAGAGTGCCGTGGTGTCATCCTAGCTCACAGCAACCTCAAACTCCTGGGCTCAAGCGATCCTCCTGCCTCAGCCTCCCGAATAGCTGAGACTACAGGCATGCGCCACCATGCCTGGCTAATTTTTTCTATATATATTTTTAGTTGTCCAGTTAATTTCTTTCTGATTTTAGTAGAGACGGGATCTCGCTCTTGCTCAGGCTGTTTTCAAATTCCTGAGCTCAAACAATCCGCCTGCCTCAGCCTCCCAGAGAGCTAGGATTACAGGCGGGAGCCACCACACCCGGCCTGCCTATACTTTTTAAAAATTTTTTTATCATGGGCATCCTTGTGGGTGTGAAGTAGTATCTCATTGTTTTTATTTGCATTCTCCTAATGATTAATGATGTTGAGCATCTTTTCATGTGCTTGCTGGCTTTTTATATATTTTATTTGGAGAGATTCTATAAAAGTCTTTGCCCATTTTAAAATTAGGTGGTCTTTTTGTTGTTGAGTTATATTTGTTATATATTCTAGGTACTGGACCCTTATTAGATTTATGATTTGTTAATATTTTCTCCCATTCTTTAGATTGTCTTTTCATTTTCTTGATAATGTCCTTTAATGCAAAAAAGTTTTTAATTTTGATGAAATCCAACTTATCAATTTTTTTTCTTCTCAGTGCTTTTTTGGTGTTATATTTTAAGTTCATTTTTGTATAGGTGTGAGGGAGGGGACCAGTTTCGTGCCTTTGCCCCAGCACCATTTGTTGAAGAGACTGTTCTTTCTTCGTTGAATAGTCTTGGTGTGCAAATTGTTATTGCTGTGTGTATGTATATCTGTTTATCAGGCATTCATTTTTAAGAAAGATCTATATATGAAGGTATTTGGGGGCCACATTCTGGCTTTTGGTGGTAGATAGGGTTAAGTGATTAAATTATTACTGATTTCATTTTGGCTTTTGGGTCCTTTATAAGATGTGTATACTTTGCCTGTTGATTTTCAGTACTTGTGGAAGTGGGCTCACCAGTTGCCGTTTCTGAAAACTTACAGTTTAATTTATTCTCAAGGTAATTATTAATGTGTTTTCAATATGAGAAAAACTAAAGAAGTTATATTGATACATTTTCTTTATACTTTGCTTAATGTAAATGGGTCCATTTTGCATATGCAGCTCTTTTTTTCTCTTCCAAATGATCAAGTTGGCAAAAATTTTGTGTTGAAGGAATGAAGATGAGAGGTGCTGAGCAAAATATGAATGTCAGTTTCCAGCGTTCATTCTTATACCTTGTTGGGGGGAGTGTATGTGAGAGAGAGAATGTGTGTGTATGTGTCTTTTTTTAAAAATCACAGGTATTGCTTTATCTTTTGCCTTAAATATATAGCAAAACCAATCTAGAGACAATGAAACTAAAGAGAAAATATAACTATTTAAAGATTAGATGAACTGGATTACTGGAAAGACCACTTGATTATTTGGAATAATAACTAGAAAAAAATTAAAAAGTGGCTTATTATTTTCCCCCTTCATTAAATTTAAGAATGGACACTGAAAATAAAAACTAAAGCTTGTTACTAACTAATGTGTTTCTTAAATTTTCAAGAATGTAGAAGGGACAAAGAGAAAGGTAACTTTTAGCCTTGGTAATACTGCTAGCGAATGTTAAAAAAATGTTTAAAAAAAAGTAAAAAAACCTCGTAAACCATAAATAAATGGAGAGCTGTACATTTAAACCCTTCTAATCTTAGTATCTAATATATAATAGTAGATAATTCCAGTTTGATTATAACTCTTCTATATCGAAAAGGACATTGGCAATGATGAAAAATTGTGATTCCCTGATTAGCATGTGTAGAATTTTTAAATAGTGTGTTACATTTTCACAAAAATTTGATATGTACAGAAAGATACTGTGAACATATGTTTTCCTTAGCTGTGATTTCCAGATCAGTTTTGAAATACTGAGTAAATTAAGCAGTTTTAAAATGTGACAGATTTAATTTTCACCCTTTTGGATTTGTATTTAGTTTAGATATGACTCCTTGGTTACTAGAAAATGTTGCTTGGGTTTTGTTTTAAAACGTGAATTTTGCTCATTCACGTAAATTATGTTTTATAGATTGGCTTCTAGTCTTTTGATTTGTGACTGACTCCGTATTGTTGGGAATACAGTTGTTAAAAACTGGACAGGAGAACTACTGATAACCTCACTAGTCTCTAGTACCAGAATTTTGTACGAGGATCTAGTGGCATGGACTGAAGGATGAAATCCTTGGACCCAGAAGTTGCAGGCATTCTGTATATAGTTCTGTTTTCTGGACCATTAGAGCTTTATTCACATTGCTGAAGCGGTGGTAGGAAGCATGTCTCAATAAAAAGTTTAATTAAACTGAAAGGTTTATTAAGCTAGTGTATTGACAACTGAATGGTCAGCAAAGAGTAAGGTTAGTGAAGTTCTTTGCTCTTAAGAATGTGACAGAACATAAAAGGCTCAGATAGTGAGTAACATTTCCGTTTATCCAAATAGCCTGAATTAAGGAATTTGGTAATACTATAAACAGTGATTCTTAAACATTTTGCTCTCAGGACTCTTAGACTCTTAAAAATTATTTAGGAGACCAAAGAGCTTTTTCATGTGTTTTATACCCAATGATACTTTATTAGAAATTAAAGGCGAGAAACTTTAAATGATAGTGCATTTTTATTTTATGGATTGATTGATTGATTTTTGGGAATGGGTCCCACTCTGTCACCCAGGGTAGAGTGCAGTATCTCAATCATAGCTTACCTCAGCCTTAAACTTCTAGGCTCAAGCAGTCTTCCTGCCTCAGCCACCCCAGTAGCTGCAGTTACAGGCGTGCACCACCACCACACCGGGCTAATGTTTAAAAATTTTTTTGTGAAGACGGAGTCTTGCTATATTGCCCAGGTTGGTCTGGAACTCCTGGCCTGAAGCAGTCGTCCTGCTGTGGCCTCCCAAAATTCTGGATTTACAGGTGTGAGCCACCACCCCTAGCCAAATGGCATATTTTTAAATGAAAAAAAGATATACTTTTTAAAGCAAAAAATTTCAGTGAGAAGAATGGCAGTTTTACATTTTTGCAAAATCTCTTTAATGTCTGGCTTAATAGACACTAGATTCTCACGTGTGCTTCTACTTTCAGTCTTGTGATTTATTATTTTGGTTGAAATATATGAGGAAAATCTTCAAACTCATTCTGTGTTCTTACATCAGCTGTTTTCCTTTAAGCTATAACCTCATTTCATTCATTTTTGAGAAAATGTTAGGTACGGAAATTTGAATAACCAAGGCCTGTCAGTAAGCCTAAGAACCGTGTTGCCTAGAAAAAGCAAGTAAAACATCCGCACAAGTGTTTTTCCTTGAGACACACATTGCTCTGGATGTGCAGCAGGAATGCTTCCCGTCTTATCACATGGAGTATGAAAACGATGTGTAGTCAGGGTTGAGATTTAATAAAATTAACATTTTTTACTGCTTCATCAGGAACAGTCTCAAAGGGAGACTGTATTTTGACTGGAAGTCCTTGTCGATGAATGCGGTGACTGCTAGTGCAGTTTGGGGCCACTGCCTTCATTTGTGCTTGAGTCCCAGCAGTTTTATCCACTGTTGTTTTTATGTCGTGAGTGCAGATGTCATACTAGGAAAGGACAAATAATGTCTTCAGTCATTATGAAAATAGTTTTGGCCTCGTAGATTTCTGGGGGTTTGTGAACCCCACTTTGAGAACTTCTAGGAGGGATAAACATTACCACTGTTAAGTTGCTGTGGCAGGTCTTCCTTCCACCAGGGAAAAAAGAGATTCAGACTGAGAGCCTTATTTTCAGGTATACAGGAGAGGGAAAGGGAACAAATGTTTATGACATTCCTGTCGTTCATTCTCATTTAAGCCTCCTAACTGACCTGTAAACTTGTTGTCTCTTATTTGCAAATGAAATGAACAGGTCCTGAGGGGTTGAACAGCTTGCCGAAGGTCATAGAACTAGTAAATACGGCTGGAACTAGACTCTGGGTGAAACCAAAGTTCCCTTGCTTTTCCCGAAGCCACACTTGCTTTTAGGTGGATGTAGCTGATTCTGGAGTGAGAAGAGGCTTATCCAAAGTAACTGCCCAGTGCTCCTGTGCACTGTGTGCTTATATCAGTTTCTTTCTTATCTTGTCATTAACCTTTTGCTGTTAGGAACAGTGGGAATTCTTGATTAGAAAGATGGTCATGGAAAGAACTGACATAGTATTTACTTTATCTTTAATCTCATTTGTAAAATTGAAATGAGGTCATGGAATAAAATACTGTTAGAGGTCAGGAACATAGTTTCTCCCTATCTGGTGGGCTTCCTGGTTTTTAGAATTATTTGTACTGGTTTGCTGTTGAGTGCGTACTTAGCATGGAGGGAAAGCAGTATGAGTAGGTGCTGTGCTTTATCAAGACGTTGAGAGGGTCTTGACTATGTGGTGGATACACTATTGAAGTTAATGCTACTTCCTAGGCCTTTCTGAACAGTAATTTGAGAGGTAGTTTCCACCGCTTTTTTTTTTTATTTTTTTATTATTTCAGGGTATTGTGAGGGTACAAACATTATAGTTACACTTTATGTCTTTGCTTCACCCAAGTGCTGGTTAAAGGCATGCCCTTCCCTCCCTTTAGTGCTCTCTGTGTCCTTTAGTTGCAGATTTGCCCTCCTATCCCCCTAATCCCTAGAGAGTATTTCTACCATGTGATCAACCTAGTGTTGATCCGTTAGTACCAATTTGATGGTGAGTGCAAGTGGATCCCGTTCTTCTGCTCTTGTGGTGCCTCACTTTGGATAATGGGCTTAAGTTTAATCCAGGAAAGTATAGTTTCCATTGCTTTTAAGAGCTCTTTTTCTTCAGGATAAAAGACACACTTTTTTTTTTCTTTCTTTTTTTTTTTGGAGATCTGTTCTGATCCGTTGCCTCTTCTGGAGTGCAGTGACATCATCACAGCTCAAGACAACCTCCTGGGCTTAAGTGATTCTCTCACCCGAGCCTCCCGAGTAGCTGAGACTACAGATGCGTGCCACCACACCCGGCTAAATTTTCTATTTTTTGTAGAGATGGGGTCTCCCTCTTACTCAGGTTGGTCTTGAACTCCTGGCTTCCAGCAGTCCTCCCACCATGACCTCCCAGAGTGCTAGGATTATGGGTGTGAGCCACTGCTAGTGGCCGTAAGTTTTTTGAATTTTAGTAGAGATGAGGTCTCACTCTTGCTCAGGCTGGTGTGGAACTCCTGAGCTCAAGCAATCCTCCTGCCTCAGCCTCCCAGAGTACTAGGATTACAGGCGTGAGCCATTGTGCTCAGCCAAGGCATACTTTGAAGATTATCTAAAAGATGTCTTCATTTAGTACACTTTTTTGTTTTCTATAAAGGGGCTGAGAGTTTCATAACACCAAATAGGAAGTAATTCAGAGAATTTTTAGTGACCAGTACTTATGATTTGAAAGAGGGTTAGGAGTAAAACAATCATAGGATCTCAGAATTAAAAAAATTAATTATGCAGTATATGGGAATCATGTAAAATAGCATTTACCCAGATTTTTTTTATTTGTTCACCATAATTTCTAGACTTGCCAAAGGGTGAGACTACAGATGTATAATATTTAGAATGACATTATTTATTATATGAGACCTTAGAGATTGTCTAGTCAAGTGACTTTTAAACAGTGGAACCTTTTCTTTAATTGAGATCATATCCAGGAGTCCAGTATTTGAAACATAAAAGCCAAATGGTTGAAATGAGAGTCATGGGCTGGGAATTCCCATGCTTGCTTGGCCGGTCTGCTTGCCCCTGGAGCGTGTCTGAGATTAGTAGTGAAACACAGCGTCGGCGTTTATTGAGTGAGTGCTCATTCTGTGCCGGGTTCTATACTCAGGCACTTTACATGCACGATTCCACAGCTTGGAAACCACTCATCTAGTTCAGCTGCTGAATTTGATCTATGAAGAAACAGGCCCAGAGAACTTAAGTGAGTTGCCCAGGATCTAAAACTAGTTTTTAGTGGAGTTAATGTTATTAAAATTCTTTTAGTCAGTTTAGCTAGTGGTATGTTATTTTTCCAATTATAAAAGTAATATGTTAATTGCAAAAAAAAAAAAAGATAATTTATGTAAGACCACAAAAAGGGAAAAAATACTCTCACTAATTAGGGCTCGGTAATATTTTGATGTGAATCCTTCTAGTCTCTTTTATAAATTGTTTCTTTACTCAAAAATCAGTAGACCCACATTACCATTTTGTTATGAGTCTTTTTTTAGGTTTAACAATATATTCTAAGCATATTCCCTTTTCCCTAAATATTCTTTGCAGGAATGATTGATTATTTATTGAAATTTTACCGAATTTGAAAAATTTATCAGCTTCTCGTTGGACATTTATGATATTTACAGGTTTTCTTTTGTTATGATATGTAATGCTATAATGCATACCTATTAGCACACAATTTCTAGAACATAAACTTCTAAATTTCCAATTACTCAGTCAATAGGCATTTTGAAACATATTGCCAAATTAATTGTTGGGGAGGTTTTGCCAGTTTATACTTTAATAAGACATGTTATTGAATCCTTGCGAGCTCTGGACAGTGCAGTTAAAATAAATATATATTGCTAGTTCCTTTACTTTGCCTGTTTTTCTTTTCCTTTTTTAAAAAATTTTAGAGACAGGGTTTCACTCTGTCACCCACACTGGAATGCAGTGGCATGATCATGGCACACCGCAACCTCAAACTCCTGGGCTCATCTTCCCAAGTAGCTGGGACTACAGGTGCGCACCACCATGTCTGGCTAAACTTTTGAAAATTATTTTTTGTAATTGTGTTACAATTACAAAACTCGCTGTGTTGCCCAGGCTGGCCTCAAACTCCTGGGCTCAAGTGATCCTCCCGTCTAGGCCTCCCAAAGCACTGGGATTACAGATGTGAGCCGCCAAGCCTGGCTGATAATCACAGTTTTGATAGCTGTAGCAAAGTTTTGACTTGTCCATAGCGGTACTTTGAACATCAGAATGTTACATTTGCAGTATTTTGAAGCATTCTAAAGTACATTTTGTGCTTTTCTGCCACTTAAGGTTTTTTCATGACTCCTCCTTGTCTTTGGTGATATGCTGTCTCTGCTGTTCTGTCACTGAAACTAGATGCTTGGGTGTGGGCGCAGAGAGGAATTTGTTCTGATTCCACGACAACTTGGTTCCTTGGGATTTGCCTTCCTTTGGCCACAGCCCTTGGACCCCCTTCTCCCGTTTTTTTTTGGTTTTTTTTTTTGCTTGTTTGAACTTCTCTGTTGTCACTCCCAGTAACTGGCCTTTTATATTCATCAGTAAATTAGAGTACTCTTCCTTCTGGTTTTGCTGGCTGAACAGAGTGTCCCCTCTAATCTTTGGGCTTTTGATCCTTTTTTTTTTGGTAACTCGAAACAGTTTCTTCTTCATCCCTGTCCTGCCCCACTTTGTTTTCAGATAATTTTTTTGTTGTTGTTGTTTTGGGTTTTTTTGGGGTCCCCCCATCTCTCCCCAGAATCAGAGCTCATAAAACTTGTCAGTAACCAGAGCGACTCCTGAGCATAAGCAGTGGTAGAAGTTGTCAGAAAGGTAGATGTTACACCTGAGTTGTACCATTGTTAGGGCACAAGTTTCACTGTACTTGTATCCTTGTTGGCAACATGAAAATAACAGGTTGGATATAAAAGGAAAATTGACAATAGAGTGTAAAGACAGAGCACAGACTGGAGTTGTAGTGAGGTTAGTTGATGGCAGCAGAAGAGACAAAACAGCAGCTGTGCAGGCTGGAAGAGTGGATCCTCGGACCCATGAAAGTCAGGCACAAGTGTGTGGTGCTCAGTTCCAGGGCCAGCAGAGTTACTGGTACCCCAAATTGCCTATTGCTATTTCTCTAGTAAAAGGAAAAGAGCAGAACGGTAGAAGTAAAGAAAATTGTATTAAATTAAAAAAGAAAACTGGTATTAGCATGTGATCCCAAACAAAGATCTAGAGTGTGGGAAGATAATACTGGACCAGTAGTTTAGGTTTAGTTTTATATGGTGCATTAGTCAGCTTGGGCTGCTATAACAAAATACCGTAGACTGGGTGGCTTACACAACAGGACGTACTTTTCTCATGGTCTGGAGGCTGAAAGTCTGAGATCAGGGTGCCAGGATTGTCAGGGGAGGGCTCTCTTCCTGGTTTGCAGATGGCCACTTTCTGTGTCCTCACTTGGTGGGAGGATATTTCTCTTTTCCTCTTCTTATTAGACCATAGTCCTGTCGGATTAGGGCCCCACACTTATGACCTCATTTAACCTTAATTACCTCCTAAAAATCCTGTCTCCAAATTCAGTCACATTGGGAGTTAGGCTTCAACATGTAAATTTTGGGAAGACACTCTTCATCACATAGCATGTGGGACTGCAGCTCCAGAAGAGCAGGTGCTCGCTTAAAAAAATTATTTTTATTGAAATGTAAGTTGCATATCATAGAGTTCACCTTTTTAAAGTCTATAATTCAGTGGTTTTTATAATAGTGTACCACATAATATGCAGCCGTTACCGTCATCTAATTCCAGAACATTTTTGTCACCCTATAAAGAAATGCCATACCCATTCACAGTTGTTCCTCATTCTTTCCCCCCAGCACCTGGGAAGTCACCAGTCTGCTTTCTGTCTCTATGGATTTACCTATTCTGTAAATTTCATACACTATATGACCTGTGTTCGACTTCTTTTTACTTAGTATAATGTTTTCAAGATTCATCTACTTTGTAGCATGTGTGAATACTTCATCTTTTAAGTTTTTTTTTAACCATCTCAATGTCTTGCATGGATTTCTAAATTTTTAAGTCATTTTTTAATTGTGTCTAAATATGTAAAACAGAAGATTTACCATCTTAACCATTTTTCAATGTACAGTTCAGTAGTGTCAAGTACATTCACACTGTGTGCAGCCAATCTCCAGAGCTCTTTTTATCTCGAAAAACTGAAATTCCATACTCTTTAAATAGTAGTCCCCATTTCCCTCGACCCCCAGCACCACTTTTCTACTTTCTGTCTTTATGAATTTGAGCTGTGACTTAGTACCTGTTGTAAGTGAAATCATATAGTATTTTTTTGTGTGTGACTGGCTTATTTCACTCAGCACAGTGTCCTCAAGGTGCATCCATGTTGTAGCATTTGTCAAACTTCATTCCTTTTTATGGCTGAATAATATTCCTTTGTATTTATATACCACAATTTGTTTATGTGTTCATCCATTGATGGACATTTGGATTGTTTCTACCTTTTGGATTATTGTGAATAGTGCTGCTACAGACATTCCTGTACAAGGATTTGAGTTCTTGTTTTCAGTTCTTTTGGGTTACATAGGAATGTAATTGCTGGGTCATAGGGTAATTCTTTTTTTTTTTTTTTTTTTTTTTTTGAGACAGAGTCTCACTCTGTTGCCCTAGAGTGAGTGCCGTGGGCATTAGCCGAGCTCACAGCAACCTCAAACTCCGGGCTCAAGCGATCCTTCTGTCTCAGCGTCCCGAGTAGCTGGGACCACAGGCATGTGCCACCATGCCCAGCTAATTTTTTCTGTATATTTTTAGTTGTCCGATTAATTTCTTTTTTTTAAATTTTTTTAGTAAAGACGGGGTCTCGCTCTTGCTCAGGCTGGTTTCGAACTCCTGAGCTCAAACAATCTGCCCACCTGGGCCTCCCAGAGAGCTAGGATTACAGGCGTGAGCCACTGCGCTGGGCCCATATGGTAATTCTTTGTTTAAGTTTTTGAGGAACCACCAAACCTTTTCACAAGTGTTTACATTCCCACCAGCAATGTATCAGGGTTCCAGTTTCTCTACATCCTTGACTATATTTATTTTCCATATTTTTGATTATAGCTGTCCTAATGGGTGTGAGTTCATATATTGTAGTTTTTATTTGCATTCTCCTAATGACTAATATGTTGAGCATCTTGGCCATTTTTATATCTTTAGAGAAATGACTTCACATCCTTAGATGGTTTTTTAAATTTTTTTTTGCTATAGTACAGCATGACATTCAATCCTTTGCTTGTAATTTAATCATGTTACTTATCTTTTTGTTGGTGAATTTTAAGAGTTTTTTATGTATTCTTGATACTAGATCTTTATCAGATGTATGGCTTGCAAATATTTTTTCCTGTTCTTTAGATTGTCTTTTATTTTCTTAGTAATGTCCTTGTATGTACAAAACAGCTCTTCACTTTTATTACACTTTTTAGTCAACTAAAGCACTTGTCGGGGGTGGGGTTTATGATGTGCTGAGCCAGACCCCTCCCAGGCAGTAAGTAGGTTTTCTGATGCAGAAGAATGGTTCTCTGAGGGAAACTTTTTGGCCTGTGCTATGTAAAAAGGCTAAAGTAATTGACTTAAATTTTGTGTATTTGTGGAAAGGTGGGTTTATATTTTTAAGCTGAAACACAACTTAGTTTTTTTTATGCCCCATTTCGTTCCACAAAGGGTTTGAGGAGGTTTTTAGTAGATGTACCAAAATGGTAAAGCCTAAGATCAAGGGAAAAATAAGTAGAATGAAGAGTGGGGAAAAAGAACGTCACTGAATAGTTCTAGATGGAAAGGAAACACATATCAGTAGTGTGGGATTATGGGTGAGACAAAATTTCTTTGCGCGTGACTATTTTTCTTTTTAACACGTTTCTTTAGTAAAGAGAAAAATTTGCTGAAATATTACAATTCTGAATGCATTTGCCAGACCTACTGCTTTCTCTGCATTGACCTATGATCCATTCTCAGTGGTTTTCTCTGCTACCTGCGTTTGTCTTTAGTTTCTCCCTCTTCCCTGAACTTCAGTTAGTTCGGCTGCTTCCCTCTCCATTTCCTGTACCCAGTGGGTGCTTCCTGTACCCAATGGCATCTCGGACTCAGTAGAGCTTGTCTCCCTTGCCTTCCATGTTCTCATTGATGCAGCCTGGCACTTCTGCCCTTTGCCTTTCTGTTTCGATCAGTCTTGTTAGGACTCATCTCAGATCTCACCCCCAGAGAGACTTCCCTGACTCCTCACTCCCCAGTGCTAAGGTTTTCCCCGACCTTGTCTGTCACTGCTCTGACCACAATGCTTATGGCATTACGTCTGTGTGTTCTTCTCTTCTACTGGCTTATGAGCCCCATAGACTGAGACTTCTTCATTGTCTGTTCCCATGCCTAGCACAGTATGTGGTACAGGGTTGGCACCAATACATGTTTGTTAAACAAGCGAGATCTGTACTATCACAAAATGCAAACTAGTGGATATGGGTTGGATCACACCTGTGAGTGTGATCATGTAGTTAACAGTGCTTTAAATTTGGGGATGTTTCACATAAAAGCCTCTATTTCCATAGTCTGAAAAATAGTCTATTTGGCCATTCCAGGTCAGCTTGCTTTCATAATAGCTGTTCACAGGCCTTTTTGATGGTTTGCCTAGCCCCACTCTCTTACCTATTGGGCCATTTTACTCACTGGTCCCTTGGGACACTTGGGATATGATTCCTGCTCCAGAGGAGCTATTGTCTGCATGCCCTTCAGCCAGATCTATAAATCTGTGTTCAGTTGGTGTTTTGGTAGAAGGTAGGGTCTCTGCCATTTTTTCTGCAGTTGTGGCTTCTGAATGGCTGATTAAGGATAGAGCCTTAAAGTTTTCAGACACATACATGTGTATGTATATATACATATGTACACGAAAATATATACAAGATGCTGATGAATCGGATTTTTAAGGACTTCAGCAGAATGACCGTCCCAGGATACTCTAACGATGAAGACTAGCATAAAATGAAATGTTTAGTTATTGAGAAAGTTTTATCATTGTGAAGTTCCTAGATTCCCTAAAAAAAAAATTGACATATAATCTGTATTTTAATTTTTTTTTTTTTGGTTAAAATAACCTTTTCTTACCTTCAGCAAATGTATTTATGGACTCACCCGAAGAAATCTTTAATTCTTTTATGAAATTAAAGAGGGAGTTTTATTACTTAAGTTTGGAATTTTAAGAGCATTAAATAGTGTTCTTGTAACTGTATGCAAAATTTGTGTGCACTGGCTTGGAGGATGTGATCCATAATTCCCATCATATTTTCACAAGGGATTGATCACAAGCCCACCACAGCCAAGAATGTGGTCCTAGGAAATGGAGCAGCACTGAAGGGCTTTAAGCAGGGCAACAATGGGCCAGTTTTCTGTCTTAGAAATTTCGACTCTGTAGCGGTGTGGGTCCAGGATTAGAAAAGTGTGAGACACCAGGGGCAGGAGTTTTAGTGGGAGCCAGAAATGATGAGGGCTCCAACTAGGATGGATGATTATGGAGAGAAAAAATTGTACCTGTTTATTTCCAATGAAGTTTTAAGTCATTTAAGTACTTAAGTTAATTGTGAAATTCCCTTTCAGATAAAAGTGAGTGAATACCACAAGGATACTGGGAGTATTTGTGGCTGACAGAATCCTCTTAATAAGCTACTGTGTAGATTGAATAGAAGAAAGGATAAGATAGTCCCATGGCTCTCTGCAGGAAAAGAATCTTTTAGTTGAATAAGCAGGAGCTCATGTTACCTCTTTCTGCACTCTGATACATTAAGGCTATGGGTGTCAGGTGCTTTAGGAACTGCAGAAGTGGTTCTGCCAAGTGAAAGCAGTACCACAATAAGAATTTTGCATTATAGTTTTCTGGTCACCAGAATGAAGATTATGTAAAGTCTGTATAATTAAATGAAAGTCAATACATGCCCACCATTCCTTAAGGGGACCCCCCACCCTGCTGTTGGTTACCCTAAATAGGAGTTCTGTTATACAGGGCTTTCTAATTTTTATAAATATCAACTGTATGAACATTTTTATACATAAACATACCCAGCGTGCACAAGAATGGGTATTCTAGAGTGCTCAGAGTATGTGCTCCTATGAATGCATGGAGGTGACATGGGAGAAGGGAGAGCAGAAGAAATGTTTAGGTGCCCTCTCAGTCTTTTTCACAGTTGGTTGTTGGCAAAAGGAAGACAGGGTTTGTTTCCGGTGTGTTTTTTTAATTCCCCTTGGTGTTCAATTAATTTTTCATGAAAACAGTGTCATAAACTGTTACAACCTCCAGGTGGAGCAGTGAAAGCTCTAACCCCAAACTGCTTAACTTTGGGGAATAGTCAGGTGACAAGCTTACAATTATAATTGTAAAGCTATCTATTAATATTATTAAGTCCTTCCACTTGCCAAGCACTTTACAAAACACTTTTTCATTTATTGTCGTGTCATCCTCACCACAGTCTTACAAGGCATATTGTAGATGATGGAATCCAGAATTAGGGATAGTAAGTAATTTGAACTTTAGGACCTGTCATTTAGGAACTGGCCAGGTAGCCTGCCAAGGCCCATACTTAATCACTGTTGTCTATCCCACTTCACTGTTGAATAATTATGATTACAAAAAAGTATGTATTATTTCTGATTTTAAAGTGTATACTTGCAGTTTAACTTAGGAAATTAAAAAATGTAGAAAGAAGGAAAAAAGCCCCACCCACAGTCATAACCATCCATACAATCACTTTGAACGTAAATTCATCTGGATTCTGTATTAAGTCATATTTACTGATATTTTAAACACCTTCAAGGCACTGTGCTGAGGCATCGTAGAGGTATATCTTTGGTACTTTTTCTCAAAGAGTCTTTTTCTGTGTAAAAGTATGGCATTAAAGATCAGATTTAAATAATACTCGGAAACAATAGGAGAGAGCACCTGTCAGTTGACAAACAGGTGGCACAGCCAGCGAGGGCTGTCAGTGAGAGCGCAGCAAGCTTTTCTCACCTGCTGGTTGCATCTCTGTTCATTGGAGTCCCAGGTCACCAACTTAACAGACGAAGTTCTAGAGCAAACCACTTACTAATTACACATTGGAAATTGATTGGTTCTCTATACCCTCTTTTTATTGATCATTTGTTTATCCTTTTTAAAAGATCACAGAATCCTTTTTTTGAAAAAAAGCCTTTTTTGTTTGAAGGAAAAAGCCTCTTTGTGTCCACCGCAGCAGATGGAATTGCATTTGTACTTCTAAATTTTTCAGTAGTAAGACTCTACTAAAATAGCACTAAAAATCAATTACTTTGATCAGCCTCCCCCCCCACCCAATATTGGGAAAAGTCATAATTAAGTCTCCCTCCAAGGAAGCTCATTATCTCTTTTATATTAAAAAATATGCCCCTTAAGTTAAATCCTCCTTTTGAGCTGCCTTTGTGTTTCCAGGCCATGTTTAGCTGCACCTGCCTGATACTCAGTCTCTTTCCTCATTAAACAAAGTAGTAAAATAATAGAAAAAGGATTGTATTCCCTTTTCAGAACTAGGGTGCCCTGATGACATGACACCTGATCACAGTGTGAGTCTCCTTTTCCTTAATCAAGTCATAAATTTATGTTCAAACAGTTTTGTCCTTATTTAGCCACGTTTCCTTCTTGGTATTGTTTTCTTTTACATAAATGCTCCTATGATAGTTTTACTTCTCATTCTGAGAAATTTATGACATTTTCTTTTTAAAAGTTATTCTCTGCTTAAGTTAGAGACCATATACAACATTAAAACGGATGACAGATAAAGACAGTTGTGAGCGAGAGTTTTGGTTAAATGCTTTTGCAACTGAAGGTGGCATCTTGCCAGTGAAAGTGCGGCAGTTAGCCAGCATGGTTTTTCTTCATGACTGTTTTATTCTTTGTTCAGACATCCTGCTTCTTCAAGGGTAGAAAACTCCTCACTGGTTTCCTTCGTGAGATTTCAAAAGAAATATTGTTTGCCCAGTTTAAAAATATTGACCAGACAATGACTGTGTTGTGGTCTCCTAAGTTTAAATTTAAAAATTTCTGCTTAAAGAGTTTGGTTCTAGTGATAAATCCTTTGCAATAATAATTCATAGTTATTATTACTTTCATTAATATTCTGAAACTGTGCTGTTTTTGGTAAATATATTTAAAGACATGAAGTGAGTACAGAGATAGATAACCCTTCAGGGCCCGATTAAGTTTTTTAAAAGCTCAGTGTACTGAAAAGATTATGGTGCCTCTTTTCTTTCCCTGGCGAAATGAGAAATGACAATACTGAAATGCAAATTAATGGAAAGAAGTTGAGCAGAATTCTCATGCTACTCATGTCTTAAAGAGTACATCAGATGTCAATTTTTTTTTAAAAAAAAAATCCTCCTAATTCTTTTGGTATCCCTTTTTTGTTGGTTTTCCAAACATGTTGAAGGGGATCAGAGTATGCCACCCCAAAATATGCCACTTTGGCATAAGGATTGTTTTGAGCTGAAGGCAATTAGCTCTCTGCCTTCCACGTTTCTGTCTGAAAGCAGCATGTAAGTTTCCATTTATGCAGGTGTTCTTTATTAAACAACCCTTATTTATTATCCCCTTTGCACAATTTCTCTCTCCGCCCAGCCTAGAACTACTTTTCCTTTGTCTAACCTCTTCTCCACACTTTATCACTCTTTGTTAAGGTGATGTATAAGCCCAAATTCTAATCACCCCTTTGAGTTGCTATCACTGAGTTCTCCTGTGTGCATGCACATTGCATGTTTTTTTCCTCCTGTTAATCTGTCTTTTATAAGTTTGATTCAGGGGCCCCAGCCACTGAACCTAAGAGGGTAGAGGAAGAATTTTTTCCTTCTCTACAATGTGCTTCATCTTCTTCCTGTTGAGTAATTCAGCACTGACTTTCCCCCAAATTACACAAAAGAATTAAAATAGGAGAATGAGAAAGAGAATATAGATTGATCTGGCATATACATTTTAAAAAACCTTATTTCTCTAAAATAAACTAAATATTCCTTTTCTTGGCCTTTTGTGTACTGTTATGATAAACTAGCAGGCAGCAGGATTTCTGTTAAGTAAACATCCTATATTCTCTCCATCTAAGGTTTTAGAAATCCGAGAGGACATAGAAATCCATGAAAATATGCACTTGACCTAAAGTATTTTGAGCAATAGTTGTTTATTGTCGTGGTTCCAGACGCTTTCAGAGTCTAGACTGGAGTGATAGTTTATATCTTTCAGTTAGGTCAGGAATCTTCTTTAGCTATATAGTAATTTCGTTTTGAAACCATATGCTTTCTGATTTATCTCTATGCTAAGAAGGCTTTTAGTCTTTGTTTTAGCACGAAGGGTGTCCCAAGTTGGAGGGGATCTGTAGGTAGCATGCAGCAATAAGTGATGGTAAATTGGGGCCAGGGCAACCCCCAGGCACTCAGGGTGGACCTTCTGTGTATCCTGCATCTCTGGATGCCTGTAATCACAATAAGAGAATGAAAAGGTGAACCAGAGATTGTGGTTCTTCAGTTTGTCAGTTTTTCTTACTATTAGCCATCAAACTAAGACTTAGGATATTATCTAATGGCAAATGAAGAGTTAAGACAAAATCAGACCAAGTTTTTGGGCAAGGCCACTGTATTTACTTTAGTACGCATATGTGCATATCCTGCCTTGTTCCAAAAAGGATTTAAAGTTGCACCGCTCGGTAGTTTTTATGGTTTATGGTCTGAGTGAGACTTATTTATAAATATACTTACTAGTCTCAAGTTGAAATGAATCTGGCTTCCAAATGTCGTGTTACTGTACGTACTCCAACAATGTTGCCATTGTGCCTCAAGGTCCCCTTTAGGATTTGAGTATGTTCACTGGTCATAAATCTTTATCCTTTGATGTTAGAATCAATTTTTGGAATCAGCCAAAAGTCTTTGAGTGCCAAGTCTGGTGAATAACCTGGATAGGCAGTCTGGGTCGTTAGAGCTTTTGGTTTATTGTTTTTGACTCATGGACTATGAGCCAAAAAACAGGATGATGAAACCAGTTTCTGAGCCACAGTTAACTCCTTGTTACATCCAGCAGACTTGAACAATGGGTCCAATTGACTCTTGGTCTTTGTGGGATGCTGCTACGTTAGCAGTGCCATTGAAATCAAATAAACAAGTTAACATTGTTCTCACTTGTGATTTTGATAGGGATGTTTTCTTGGGTTTGGACTACAGCCAAGTAAATCTCACGTTTTCAGGTCATAATGAAAAATTTTATCATTAACCCTACTAATTTTCTCAAAAAAATCATTTTTTTCACAGCTGTTCACAAAAGATCCAAAACAGAGAAGAGGTTCTAACTGCTCTTTATCATTTAGTGAAAATGTTTCAAACAGTTTTCACCAACTCCCTATTTATTTAGGTACCTGCTTGCCACATTTCTTGTGTTTTGGTTTTCCTGTAAAATCATTCAATTGAATGAATCAGATTATTACTTTGACATCATTTATAGATTAGGAAACATCTTATGGAAGATGAGACTTAATTTAAGGGATCAGGAAGGGATCAGGGAGATCCTAAGGAGTCAAGATTGAAATCCCAATTTTCTGACTCTAATAGATTTGAGTAGTTTTTCAGTATGTAGCACTGTCACTGTGGACATCAGTCACACCTTCTTTAATTTTCTGATAGTAATGTGAAAATATGAGCTTTCCCCTTTTATTTCCATAAATCTCACTTGTGGATTCAGTGCTACACAAAATTAAATGTTAATTCTTTACTCGATAAAGTCATTTTTCATTTTACACCAACATGAAGTTTATATATACATTCATCTCAACCAATTCTGTTTTGGCCTTGAAAATAGTTGTTACAATACATTCCTCTGTGACTGTTTCTTTGTTTTTCTGTGTGTGTGTGTGTGAGTTTTTATTATTTCCTACAATTTGGACTAAATCATAGTTTATTTCCTGAGTACAACAAGTCTCTAAAGAAGAACTGGGTTTTAATTTTCTTTGTAAGGTTCTTAGTTGGCTCCGTAATGGAATAGGTTCATTTTTGTAGTTGTTCTGGCATATAAATTGTCCTTTGATTGTAATCTCTTATTGTTTTACTTCTGAGAAAGCCAAAGTCATGGTATCCTGAAGACTAGAAATGATTGAACAAAGCCTACAAATCTCCCACATTTGGAATCTCACTGGGCCCACTCTCTCTTCTGTTGCCAGTGCATTCCTGCTAAAGTTATACAGTATCAAGCATCATCCCCCAAAAGTCTCAGGGATCATCTTGGAAGAGGAGGGTGCATGAGAGTACAGGAGCTGGATTAAGGGAGTTGATTGTAAAGGCTAAAGAAACTCCATCTTTGTTGTTAATCTACTGTGCTGTCTTATGATTAACCCCTCTTCTGGGAATGCCTTTGAGATTTTCATTTTATCTGCTGCCATTAGATGGGAACAATCTTAATCATAAATCCTACCCTTAGACAGATTCACAAAGCATTCTTGTCTTTCCCTGAAGGATTGACCTCAATAGTCCTACACATTCCTTCCCCATGGTATATAAGCCCTGGGTCTGAGGAGTAATGACATGGGGAACCGCCATCTTATCTCATCTCAGCACCAACCAAGACATGGCTTCTCTTAGTAGGTCCCTATTAAATGTTTCTTTCTGAGAAACTGGATTTGTCAGCCTGTCTTCAGCCGCTCAACATTCTAAGACTTCGGAGGCAGGTTTGCATAGACCTGTTCACCAGAGAACATGTGGCTGTTTCTTTGTTTCCATAAATCATGGCAGAAAATCAGTTTTGTTTTGTAGTCATACTTGTGTGTGTTGAAACAATAGTTTATCCTAGTCATGATAGAAAATGTGTAGCTATAAAAGTCACACTTAAAAGTTTACTATGTGAAAGTATTTAGTTTGGTTCTAATATTATGTTTTAAAAATTAATTTGTACATTTAAATTAGGTTGAAGCATAAAGAAGTTTCTCTGTTAAATATTTATTATATTTCATTTATGATGGGAACCTGATATGCTTGTGACTTGAAGTGATCATTTCTATTTTGGAAATACTTTAGACTGTATATTGTCTGCCTTGTATTCTAAGATTTATTCGGATTGGACTAGTTTAGGTCACCTGCCACTGAATTCTTTCGCTGAGTAATGTGATACGGGGATTCATTTAGACTCTAGCTGTGTGCTGTGTCCCTAGCCCAGGTTGGTGGCAGCTTCAGTGGAAGTATGAACATTGGAGAGGAATGAGTTCCTAAATAAGAGTCAGAACACTGTTATCACCTGTGGGATGGTTGGATGAGATCGTGTGCCAGAACTAACAAGTATTCACAATGAGTCCTGTTACCTGATCATCCTCATTTAGGAGGTAGTGTGCTTTGCCTCCTTGTTCTTCCTGTAGGGACCATATAGGCCACATAGATACTCATTTCAAGTCTGATAACTTACAGATCTTCCACTTGTAGACGATTTTCCAAACACACACTCTCTTATTCTATACTGGTGAATATGTAACTGGGTCCATAAACAAGAAAACATTTTTTTTAATAGTTTTTTGGGGGTGAGGGGTGGGTAGCTGTCTTAATGTTTCAAGTTCCCAGGCCAGTAAGATTTGCTGACTACAACTTTGTAACTTTCTGCTAGACTTGATGCATTCCCTTTTCAGTTTCTTTCCCAGAAACGGTGGAGCCTCCTTACGGCCATGAGATAACTACAAAGCCTTTACACCATCTGTTTGTCTGGAGGAGACAAGATAAGTGACTCCCTACCACAGATTGTGCCCAAGGTCCTGCTAAACAACTTATTCCCCGCGTCCCACCCACGTACAAGGCTGAAAAAATGACCAGTATTAACCCCTACCTTATTGTATTACTGAAATCTCCGCCCTAGGAGGGACTTATTCCCCATTTTTTTGATCACAAGATATGTATAATAACATGATTTCTCACTGCGCTTATGTGCCCTACACTCCATCCCAAACATGATGGGCACTCCCCTCACGCATTATTCGTTTCAACTCCAGAAAAACCCCGACCCTGTTGGTCAGAGAGGCGGATTTGAGGCAGTCCATCTCCCACCTCCCAGATGACACGTCTCCTACAATAAATCCTTTCTTTTTTGACAATTCTCATTGTCTCAGTAACTGACTTTCTGTGCATTGAGCAACACTGAACCGCTCCACACCTTGTGAGTTCTTTGACAAATACTTAAAAATTTCCTTTTGTTCTGGACTAAGTGTTCCTCTCACAGCTCTAGAGCAAACATAGATTGTACTCCAGCAAGAGCTCCTAGCACAGTGGGAAAGGGCTGGTCTTCACCAGGCATTTCCTGTGGCCCATCACTGCTCGTTGATGGGGCAGCGTTTAAGAAGCACGCCCCAAGTTCTTACTAGCAAATGCCACATTGAAAGCACTGCCACATACAAACTCTTAAAAGCTCAGTGGAAAGAAATATTTACATGAAGAATTGTGTGATGGACACGCAGCCCATTCATCCTATCATATTCTAAACAGCGCGTGAAAATGGATTATGCTTTTTGTGGGATGAAGGGACCAAAATCTCTCTCCTGTGTCTGTGGTACAACATAACAAAACGGTTAATATAACTCATTTTTTAGTGTTTCTCTTTAGGGTAATCAAAATGTACTAATTTTCCTTAGCTAGAAATAGATATTTTAGTTGTATCTTTTTAAGTTCAGATTTTTTTTTTGTTAGGCTTTAAAAAATGAGAAGATGAAGGATGTTATCAGAAAGAAGCATGAAGGTGTACAGCCTTATATGATAGACTATATAGCACCAAATCTGAAATTATAAAGATCAGAAAACCAAGGCCTAACAAGTTTCAGCATCTTTCCCAAAGTTTATAAACTTTGGGATTGGACCCAGGTTTTAGGACTCCAAGTCTAGTGTGGGTTGCAATATTTCATATTCTTCTTGTGGTCTTAGGGTTATTGAGAGAAGATGTCTGATAATGAGTTTGTGGAAGAAGGAGTAAGAGCCAAAGGAGATGGCTACTACTGTTTTTGTCAGGTGCTATAGAGGTTGGGAAGGATGAACTGAGAATTATGCTCTAATTTGATCATCTTTATCAGCAACTTTTATGGAATGCTTTCTGTGTTAAAGGCATTGTGATTGAGTTGTTAAGAACATAGAAAGCTAAGACTTTGCCATCAGAGGCTTGTGGCCAAGGTGGAGGATAAAGGAAGGAGGAGCCTTTGCAACAGTGACAAATGTGAGAAGTGATCAGTTTGATCAGATGATCTCTCAGATCTCTTTTTTTGGTGGGAGCGGACTCTCATTGAAGTTTTATTTTTTTTAATTTCAAAATATTAATTATGGGGGTACAAGAGTTTTTGTTACATGGCTATCTCACATAATGCTGAAGTCAGGGCCTTTGGTGTGTCCATCACCAGAATAGTGTTTATTGTACCCAGTAGGTAGGTTTTTATCCTACACCCACCAATCCTGCCCTCCCTTGGCTTCTCATGTCCTTTATATCACCTTTGTGCCCATGTGTACTAATTAGCTCCCACTTATTACTGAGAACTTACGTTTGGTTTTCCATTCCTGAGGCACTTGACTTAGGATAATGGTCTCCAGTTCCATCCACGCTGCTGTAAATGACATTATTTCATCCCTTTTAATTTTTTTTAATTTTTTTTTTTTTTTTTGAGACAGAGTCTCACTTTCTTGCCTGGGGCGAGTGCTGTGGCATCTGCCTAGCTCACAGCAACCTCAAACTCCTGGGCTCAAGCGATCCTACTGCCTCAGTCTCCCAAGTAGCTGGGACTACAGGCATGCGCCACCATGCCCGGCTAATTTTTTCTATATGTATTTTTAGCCGTCCAATTAATTTCTTTCTATTTTTGGTAGAGACGAGGTCTCGCTCTTGCTCAGGCTGGTCTCGAACTCCGGAGCTCAGAACGACCCGCCCACCTCGGCCTCCCAGAGAGCTAGGATTACAGGCGTGAGCCACCGCGCCCAGCCTTGTACACCAAGGTTTGATGAGAACCGTTGAACTAGATAGATGTGGACTTTGCTTTCATGGAGGTTAATATTTACTATGGAATTCCTTAAACAGATAATACAGAGAGGTCCCCCACCCCACCCCTCAACCAGGATTATTTGTAAGTGGGAAGAGAAAGTAACATTTAAAGAGTAATTACTGTGTACCAGGTACTGTCATGAATGTTCTCAACTGCATATTACAGCAACAGCCCTAAAATATATGTTTCTAGTCTCATGTTTATAGATGGGGAGACCAAGTCTCAAATCTTTCATGTAGCAGAGCTGGGATTTGCATCTGTGCTTCAAAGCCCATGCCCTTTCTATTCTGTTGTTTCTCAAGAATATAAATATTCTCAGGTTCTTGATATATATTGCCAAATTGCCATCCGCAAGTATTGGATCCATGTCCAGTACTTGGAAATTTCTAATACCCAAGTTCTCTGAGAAGCAGACTGATGTAGAGATTTACATTCAGAAAGTTAGTGTTCAGAAAGTTTATTAGGAAGTACTCTCGGACCAATACTCACGGAAGGCAAGGGGAACAAGCAGGATTGGGCAGAGGAAGAAGTTGGGCTGTGATGCAGTCTCAGCAAATGTTTCAGCTGTCCCCTTGGGGTGCACTGAAGGTGAGAAGGCCCTTCTGAGTCTTTCCTC
>CAUYSK010117133.1:0-10848 GCA_963575035.1 Avahi laniger
AGGTGAGAAAAGAGGGAGAACTGGGCGGGTCCAAGGCCACCCAGAGAACTGTTCTGCACCCACAGATGGCTTCACCCTTGGCAGAACACAGGAAAAAGAGGCAGCCACCATAAAAGCAAGTGCCATGGTCTGAATATTTGCATCCCCCCAAAAATTCATATGTTGAAACCTAATCACCAATGTGATGGTATTAAGAGGTGGTGGCCTTTGGAAAATGATTAGGTCATGAGGATAGATCCCACGTGGATGAGATCAGTGCCCTCATAAAAAAGACCCCAGAAAGCTACCTTGTTCCTACCACCGTGTGAGGACTGAGCTAGAAGGCACCATCTACGAACCAGAAATCAGGCCCTTGCCAGACACTGAGTCTGCTGGTGCCTTGATCTTGGATTTCCTGGGCTCCAGAATTTTCAGAAATAAATTTCTGTTGTTTATGAGCTACCCAGTCTATGGTATTTTGCTAACAGACTTAGATAGCAAGTAAAAAACAATGACTAGGATTTTAGGAAATTCTTAAAGGCTGAGTATAGCCTCACGTGAGATTTGGAATCCCAGGGAGCTGCAGACGCTAAGGAAGTCCATACTCTTTTGCAGACCCTTCTCCGCGGGCCACCGTCAGGTACTCATAAAAAAGACTGGAAGTAGGATAGGAGTGGGTCTCCCTTCACCGCACATGGAACGTGAAACCCCAGGCACTTTCTGGAATGTTCTCTAGAATCAAGAAAAAGCATTAAGCCATTGGAGGAGGAACAAGAAATCTTTTATTCCCAGGTCCCAAGCAAAGATGCACTGCTTCTGGAGAAAGGGTAAAAACCATCTGACCCCAAGGGAGGCATAGGGAACTTTACTGCCCCTAATCAAAGAAACTGCCATTGAGGGAGAGATATCTACCCCGGAGGGAGAGGCAGGAATCTCCTCCACTCTCTATTTTTAACACAACCCTTGGGCTAAGTGAAGTGAAAGTAAAAGCCGGAGGAGGAATGGGGAAACCTGTTCAGGCCAGGATTCTGTGCTGATACAAAACAGAGATTGCCCCCGCTGCTCAGGTTCCCCATAGGTATTTGGCAGACTTTGGCTGCCACGAGGGGAGAGACAGGAATGCTGAGAGAGCCCCACTCATTTCTAGGCTCAAGCACACAGAGCTTGCCTAAGCCGAGACCAGGGGCAGCAAATATTCCCCACGCCCACTACACGCCTCACGCCGGGTAACAAGCATGGCAGTCCACGGCTGGGAGAAGCATAAGCACATGGAAAGACATCCTCTTCACGGTGTAGGTGTGCAGGGTCTGCTGAAAGCCGAGTGTGGAATTAAAACGCTGAGAAAAACTCTCTGGCAGTCCAGCTTTCCATTAAGCACAAGGTAGTAGCAGCCCACAGCTGGAGGAAGTTGAAGTCTGTGAAACACCGAAGGTAACTATAGCAACAATAAAATTGATTCCACAGAAGTGTGCCTATTTCTGGGCATAAATACCATTTGCTTCCGTTTCTCCTGTCGTTTCACTCACAATATCCAACCTTTAATGAAACATTATGAGACACACACACAAATGAAAAAAATAAAAAACAATGCAATCCCTTTTCAGGAGATAAAGCATTCCGCAGAACAAGATGCAGAAATAACCCAGATGTTGGAACTATCAGGGAATTTAAGTAACTATGAGTAATATGTTAAAGGAGCTAGTACAAAAGGTACATGATCTGCAGGCAAGGACAGGAAATATCAGAAGAAAGATTAGAGTAGGGAGACAGGGAAGTGACCGTGGGACTTTACATTGGAATTCAATGCCAGCCCTGCCACAGTGTAACACAGCACCAGGCAGAACCCTGAAGTCCCTAATTCTAGTCTGTTGCTCCCAGATGGCACTTCTAGACCCACCCTAGGCCAGAAGGGAATCTGCCACCCCAGCAGGACACACCCGAGTCCCAGCCAGCTTCACCACTGGCAGACTAAAGTGGCCCCAGGCAAGCCTTGATACTGTGCCGATCTGGGAGGCTGTGGGTTTCAGGTGCAACTCAGAGCAGTGCCAGTTGCGGTCCCCTTCTGGTTAGGTGAAAGAGAGTCACGGCATAACTGGAATTAGGGGGCCCTCCAGTGTTGAAATGGCAGCAGGGACCACAGGCTTAGGGAACTCAACAGTCAGTTCCCTTTGAATTTTTAGAAGGCCCTCTGAAGAGGGACAGGTACGAACAAGACCAGACTGTAAAGACTGGAATAAATACTTAACTCTTCAATGCCCAGACAGTGACAAACATCCACAAGCGTTAAGAAGATTTAGGAAAATATGACCTCACCAAATGGACTTAAGAAGGCACTAGTAACAGCCCCTGGAATGACAGAGATGTGTGACCTCTCAGACAGGGGATTCAAAATAGCTATTTTGAGGCAGCTCAATGAACTTCAATAAAACACAAACAATTCAGAATTTTTTCAGAAAAACATAACAAAGAGATTGAAATTTTTAAAAGTCGAACAGAAATCCTGGAGCTGAAAAATACGTCAGAGTATCTCAACAGCCAAATTGATCAAGAAAAGATTTAGTGAGATAAATGGCAGACAATTTGAAAATACACAGTGAAAGGAGAAAAAAGAATGAAAAAGAATAAAGAATGCTTGTGAGATCTAGAAAATGGCCTCAAAAGGGTAAATCTAAGAGCCACTGGCCTGAAAGAGGGAGTAAAGAAGGAGATAGGGTAGAAAGTTTATTCAAAGAAATAACAGAGAACTTTCAAAACCTAGAGAAAGATATGAACATCCAGGTAAAAGAAAGTCAAAGATCCCCAAACATACTCAATGCAAGGCATATAATAATCAAACTCTCAAAGGTCAAGGACAAAAAGAGGGCTAGACATGATGACCTTATCTATCAATCTTTTTGAAAAGATAAACAAAATTCTTAAATCTTTAACTAGACTAAGAAAAAAAGAGAGAGGACCCAAATAAATAAAATCAGAGATGAAAAAGGAAACATTACAACCAATACCACAGAGATACAAAGGATCATTAGAGACTATTGTGAACAACCGTATGCCAACAAATTGGAAAATCTAGAAGAAATGGATAAATTCCTGAAAGCACACAGCCTCCAAAGATTAAAACACGAAGAAAATCTGAATAGACCAATAATAAGTAATAAGATCAAAACAGTGATAAAAGTCTCCCATTAAAGAAAAGCCCAGCACCTGATGGCTTCTCTGCTGAATTCTACCAAACATTTAAAGAAGAGCCAGTTCTATTGAAACTATTTTAAAAAATCGAAGAGGTGGGAATACTTCCAAACTCATTATACAAAGCCAGAATTACCCTGATACCAAAACCATACAAGACACAACAAAAAAAGAAAACTACAGGCCAATATTCCTGATGAACATAGATGTGAAAATCCTCAACAAATATTAGCAAACTGAATCCAACAACACATTAAAAGGATCATTCACCATGATCAAGTGAGATTCGTCCCAGGGATACAAGGATGATTCAACATAAGCAAATCAACAAGTGTGATATATCACAATAACAGAATCAAGAAAAAAAAAGAACATATGATCATTTCAGTAGATGCCGAAAACACATTTGATAAAATTTAAAATCCTTTTATAATAATAAAACTCTCAACAAATTGGGTATAGAAGGAACACACCTCAAAACAATAAAAGCCACATATGACAAATCCACAGCTAACATCATACTGGATGGGGAAAACTTGAAAGCCTTTCCTCTAAGATCTGGAACAAGGCAAGGATGCCCACTTTCACCACTTTTATTCAACATAGTACTGGCAGGCTTAGCCAGAGCAATTAGGCAAGAGAAAGAAATAAAATGCATTCAAATTGGAAAGGAAAAAATCAAATTGATCTTGTTTGCAGATGACATAATCTTATATTTAGAAAAATCTAAGGATTTGACCAAAAACAAAAAACTTTAGAACTGATAAATGAATTCAGTAAAGTTGCAGCATATAAAATCAACATACAAAAATCAGAAGCATTTATATATGCCAACAGTGAACAATCTGAAAAAGAAATCAAGAAAGTAATTCCACTTACAATTGCTGCAAAAAATATATACCTAGGAATAAATTTCACCAAAGAAGTGAGAGCACTACAATAAAAACTATAAAGCACTGATGAAAAGAAATTGAAGAGGACATAAAAAAATGGAAAGATATCTCATTTTCATGGATTAGAAGAATTAATATTGTTAGAATTTCCATACTACCCAAAGTGATCTACAGATTCAATGCAATCCCTACCAAAATATCAATGACAGTCTTCATAGAAATAGGAAAAAAATCCTAAAATTCATATAGAACCACAAAAAACTCTAAATATCCAAAGCAATCCTGATCAAAAAGAACAAAGCTGGAGGCAAAACACTACATGACTTCAAAATACACTACAAAGCTATGCTAGCCACAGCAGCGTGATACTGGCATAAAAACAGACACATAGACCAATGGAACAGAATAGATACATCCAGAAGTAAATACACACATGTACAGCCAACTTCTTCTCCATAAAGGCATCAAGAACATACACTGGGGAGAGGACAGTGTCTTCAACTAATAGTGCTAGGACAACTGGATATCCATATGCAAAAGAATGAAATTAGACCCCTATCTCTCATCATATATAAAAATAAAATGAAAATGGATTGAAAATTGACATGTAGACCTGAAACTATCAACTATTAGAGGAAAACATTGGGAAATGCTTCAGGACATTAGGCTGGGATAAGATTTTCTGAGTAGACCTCAAAGGTACAGGCAACGAAAGCAAAAATAGACAAATGGGATTACATCAAACTAAAAAGCTTCTGCAAAGGAAACAATTAACATAGTGAAAAGACAACGTACAAAATGGGAGAAATGTTTAGAAAATATTTGCAAACTATCCACTCAACAAGGGATTGATAACTAGAATATATAAGAAACTCAAGCAACTCAATAGCAAAACATCAGATAATCTTATTTTAAAATGGGCAAAATATTTCAATACTCATTTCTCAGAAGACATGCAGCATTTTCTTTCTGGCTGAGAAGGTGGTGGACATTCAGACTGACCATCTTTCAAAACAAGAAGAAGGTTCTGTTGGGAGAAACTAGCAAGGAGAAATTCCTGTAGTACTACAAGAACATCAGTCTGGTCTTCAAGATGCCCAAAGAGGCTACTGAGGACGTCTGCATTGACAAGAAATGCCCCTTCCCTGGTACCATCTCCATCAAAGGGTGGATCCTGTCTGGCATGGTGACCAAGATGAAGATGCAGAAGGCCATTGTCATCCACTGGGACTATCTTCACCACATCCACAAGTACAATCACTTTGAGAGGCATCATAAGAACATGCCCCATGCACCTATCCCTCTGCTTCAGGAACATTCAGATAGGCAACATTGTCTAAGTGGGTGAGTGCCAGCCCCTGAACAAGTTGGTGCACTTCAGTGTGCTGAAGGTCATCAAGGCCGCCAGCACCAAGAAGCACTTCCAGAGGTTCTGAGATAGGACATCTACCCACTCCCCAAAGTGAAATAATTTTCCCATTCAAAAAAAAAAGAAGAAGAAGAAGACAACATATAACGGCCAACAGGTATATGAAATATGCACAACATCCCTAATCATCAGGGAAATGCAAATCAAAACCACAATGAAATATCATCTCACCCCAGTTAAGATGGCTATTGTCAAAAAGACAGAAAATAACAGATGTTGGCAAGGATGCAGAGAAAGGAGAATGCTTGCACATCATTGGTAGGAATGTATGTTAGTACAGCAACCATGGAAAACAGTATGGAGGCTCCTCAAAAAAACTAAAATTAAAACCAACATATGATACATCCAAAAGAAAGGAAATCAGTATATTGAAGAGATATCTGCACTCCAATGTTTATTGCAGTATTATTCACAATAGCCAAGATACAGAATTAACCTAAGTGCCCATCAACAGAAAAATGGATTAAAAAATACATTGTATATGCATAATGAAATATTATTCAGCCATAAAAAAGAAGAAAATCTTGTCATTTGCAGCAACATGGATGGAATTGGAGGACATTGTGTTAAGTGAAATAAGCCAGGCACAGAAAGACAAATTTTCCATGTTCTCACTCATATGTATGACATAAAAAAAAAATTGATCTCATGGAGGTAGTGAGTAGAATGGAGGCTGGGAAGGGTAGGGCGGAGGGAGGGATGAAGGGAGTTTAGTTAACGGGTGCAAAAATACAGTTAGATAGAAGAAATAAGTTCTAGTGTTCAACAGCACAGTCTGGCACCAATAGTTAACAGAATTTATTGTATATTTCAAAATAGCTAGAAGAGAAGATTTGAAATGTCCTCAATACAAAAATTATAAATGTTTGAGGTCCCCAAATTACCCTTATTTGATCATTACACATTATATGCATGTATCAAAACAACACATGTACCCCATAAATTTGTATAACAATTAGGTGTCAAAAAAAAAAAGACTTTTTCAGACACATAGAAGTGAAGAGAATTCATTTCTACCAGACCTCCACCACAAGAAATGTTAAAGGAAGTTCTTCAGACAGGGAAAGTAAAATACCAAATGGATACAAATGCACCTACACACACACACACACACACACACACACACACACACGCACAAAAAGATGAAGAGTGCAGGATATAGTAAAAGGGAAGGTTAATATAACATATGGTTTTATTTTTGATCTTTTCAAAAGATGACTCTAAAGCAAAAACTAGTAACAAGGCACTGTGAAGTCTATAACATATACACAAGTAAAATTTATGGCAGCAGTAGCACAAAGGATAAAAGGAAGCAAATGCAAGTGAACTGTTCTGATTATTTCATTGCATATGAAATGATACATTTTTGAAGGTAGACTGTATTAAGTTAAATATGTACAATGTAAATCCTAGAGCAATCACTAAAAATTTTTAAAGGGAGGTATATATAACAAGCCAATAGTGGAGATAAAAAGGAATAATAAAAAATACTCAATTTCTTCAACAGCAACCAGAAAAAGAGAGAAAAAAGAGAAAAGGAAATAGACTGCACTAACAGAAAACAACCAGCAATAGGTTTAAATTCAGCCATATTAATAATTACATTAAATGTAAGTGGTCTAAGTATCCCAATTAAAAGACAGAAATTATCAAAAATTGAATAGAAAAGAAATCTACTTTTAATCTTTTCAAATAGATTAAAAGTAAAAGGATGGAAAAAGACATATCACGCAAACTCCAATCAAAAGAAAGCTAAAGTGCTATATTATTATTAGGCCAAGTATATTGCAAGACAAGAAAAATTCTTGGGAATAAAGAGGAACATTACGTAATGATGAAAAGGTCAACTCATCAAAAAGACAAAATAATCCCAATACCCAACAACAGAATTCAAAATTCATGGAGCAAAAACCAGTAGAATGAAAGAAGAAATGGGCAAATCTATACTTACATTTGGAAACTTCAACACTCCTCTCTCAGTAATTTACAGAACAAGTATTCAAAAAATCAGGAGTATTATGAGACCTCAAAAACACTATCAACCAATTGACCTTATTCACATTTATTGAACACATCCATCCAACAATAGAACACACAGTATCTTCAAGTGCCCCTGGACCATTCAGCAAAATACATTATGTTTGGGATCATTAAACAAATAGCAATGGGATTAAAATGACTTAAATCATAGAAAGCATGTTCTTGTGCCACAAAAGAATTAAACTAGAAATCACTAACAGAAATATATATGGAAAATCACCAGCATTTTGAAAATTAAAAACCACACCTCTAAATAATTCATGGATCAAAAAAGAAATTGTATGGAAAAATAGAAAATACTTTAATTGGAAAAATTAAAACACAACATACCAAACTGTGGGAAGCAGCCAAGGCAATACTTACAATGAAATAAATAGCATTTCATGACTTTATTAGACGAGATCAGGCACATTCTGGGTGGTATGGCCATAGACTCATTACTTTATTAGAAAAGAAGAAAGGTCTCAAAGCAGTAATCTGATGTTTTCCCTTAAGGAACTAGAATGAAGAGCAAATTAAATCTAAAGCAAGCAGAAAGAAGGAAATCATAAAGATAAAACCAGAAATCAATGAAATAGAAAACACAAAACCAACAAAGAAAATCAGTGAAGCCAAAACTGGTTCTTTGAAAAGATCAATAAAATTGATTTTTAAAAAAGAAAAGAGACACTCATTAATAATATTAGGAATGAAAGAGGATACATTACTATAAATTCCAGACAGCAAAAGAGTAATAGTAGAATATTATGAACAATTTATGCTCATAAATGCAATAACTTAGAAAAATAGATAAACTATATGAAAGACACGAACTGTCAAAGCTCATTCAAGAATAAATAACCTTAGTAGTCCCATTACTATTAAAGACATTGAATTCACAGTTTTAAAAAACCTGCCAACCAAAAAACCTCAGACCTACATGACTATGCCAGTGAGTTCTACCGAACATTTAATGGAGAGCAGCCAAGATGGCGGACCAGAGACACCAGCAGCCAGAGCATCTCGTTAAGTAGAAGTTTTAGATGAAAGAGAAAAAATCAAACAGACAAACATAAATCGGAGGAGGGTCTGAAAGAAGGGTACTTGAATCTACAGGAGATTCTGTGGAAGAGGTTATGGAGCAGAACTGGAAGGCAAAAGGTATTGGTGGAGATTAAGCCATGAGAGTTTTGGAGACCAGTGAGAAGGGTAGGTGGAGCGGTTAACATCCCTCTCCCTCACATCTTGGACTATTGGTGGGCTCCCAAGCCACTGGAGAGACCTTCTGCCCACATGACTGTCACCAGTGAGTGGGGAGCTTCTTGCGGACAGGGCACCAGTCTCCTAGAGCCCCCAGGGCGCCTCCCACCCACAGACCCGAGCCAGACAGCAGGCTCCATACTGCTTCTCTATCCACCGTGGGCCTTTGCACTCCCCAGGGGGCTTCGGCTTCTCAGGCTCTGCCTTCCTCATCCCCACACAGACATTTCCCAATTCCAGCCCAGACTGCAGGTGCCACAGGGGTCCAGTAGGTCCCGGGAGATCTGCGTGACTCCAGAGCTTGTTCATTCTGGGTGGACTGCCTCCTGTTGAAAGGGTCAGAGATGACCAGAGTGCAGAATTTCCTCCACCCAGACTCTTTTTCTCCCCTTCCCTTCCCCTACCCACAGCTACCAAGAGAAACAATTGAGCCACCACACGGAGGCTTCCACAGGGAGTGGGGCTTAGACCTTTCCTTTTGGGGTACTGCAGTGGACTGAGGGGTGCTTGGACAGTGAGCTCCCTGCCCACTGGCCCTCCTTGCTGCGATTTGCCTGGAGGACCCATCAGAGTGGGACATGCCCCGAGGCAGAGGGATATTGAACCAGCTTGGGCACCCCATGGATGACTTAGGACCAGCATCTTTCTCCCTGGCATGGTCAGGGATTGATCTCTGAGGCCCCAGGGACAGGCCTGCAGGCCACATCCTGTACACTCAAGTTTCAGTTGCATTGTCCAGGGGCGCAGAGGGGATATTTGAGAATTAGTCTCTTGAGATGTGGGTGCCTGCAGGGGCAGACTGGGGAAAAGCACAGTGTGGGTCCTAGCTGCACTGCACTCATCAGGTACCCCTCCTCCCATGGGATGTCCACACTCCCTGCTCAGGCTGGGATGTTGGGCAGGGAACTTCCTGGCCCACAGCACAGTCATGGGGAAGGTAGGCTGCCTTGAGGTCCTGCCTGCCAGCAGAGGCCCAAGAGAAACCACAGAATAGGGGAGGATGGGAAGGAGCAAAGCCTGCTCCAGACTGCCACATTGCAGGTCTCAGACAGCCCACACACAGACTTTCTGGTTGAGTGGAATGATTTCAGCCCCTCCCTGGCAGCTTTGCCCAAGATAGGGAACAAAACTTTGACCCCTGCCAAAGCAGATCACTTGCTAGTGTCTGTGGAGCTTGCAGGCAGACTCACCCAACCCAGACCCACCCATCCTCACTCCCCCACCTGCCTCTGCCGAGGTGGAAAATAAGGACTCACCTGGAAGTTCCAGGGCCCTACCCACCACCTGGGGCATTAGAGTGCTTCTCCTGAGGCCCTAGAGCTGGTCACAGGACCCAAAAATAGCATTCCAGTTTGTTCCTTCCAGCAAGCACCACCTACTGACAGGGAGGTCAATTCACATACCCTTTTCAGCATTAACTGACTCAATCATACAGGGTGTGGCTGATTCTCACCCACAAGCACCACCCACTAGCTCAGAGATTAAACTAGACATGTCATTATCTAAACAAAAGAAAATCCAAAAGTAAGAAGTAACAGCTGCTCCAGATGAGAAGGAATTGGCAAAAGACCTCTGGAAGTATGAAGAATCAGAGCAAAAGGACACCCCACAAAAGGGAACACCAGCTCTCTAGCAATGGATACCAACCAAAAGCAGAACATTGAAATGACAGATGAAGAATTTCAAATATGGACTTTAAGGAAGCTCAATGAAATATAAGAGAAAATAGAAACGCAACTGAAAGAAACCACAAAAACAATGCAGGAAATGAATGAAAAATTCACTAAAGAAATTGAATTATTAAAGAAAAATCAACCAGAACTTCTGGAAATGAAAAATTTATTCAAGGAATTGCAAGACACAGTAGAAAGCCTTAAGAATGGATTAGATCAATCAGAAGAAATAATCTCAGATCTTGAAGACAACACCTTTTAATTAAACAAGTCAGTCACAGAGATAGAGCAGAGAAATAAGAGGAATGAGCAAAGCCTACAAGAAATATGGGATTATGTAAAGAGGCCTAACATAAAAATCATAGACAACCCTGAGGGTGAAGAAGAAAATGCAAAAGGGTTGGATAAC
>CAUYSK010117136.1:0-50284 GCA_963575035.1 Avahi laniger
AAGGGCAGGGTCTCCTGGATCTTTCAGGTATGGTGTGAAAGTGTAAAGGCCCCTAGGGACTGAGGAAGGAAGGTTGGTCACCCTCCAGGGGAGCGCACTGAGCCTGGTGCCATTTCCACCAACCACACCCCCTCTTTCACAAATAGGAGGTAAAAAATACATACTTCGAGCTTTTCATAAAATGTTCCTAAAGTCACCATCCTCGGGGCTCCATCACCGTGTGCAACCTTGCATCGGAGTGTTTCTCTGGTGTAGGGCCCTGTTTCTGCAAAAGGCCCACCCCCGGGTCTGGTGTTGCCCTCTGTGCGTTCCCAGTGCTGAGCACAGTGCATGAGATAGGAGAGCTGCTCGACAAATGGTAGCTGAACCCAAGACAGCGAGGTGTGCAGGCCAGTGGCTGTGCTAGAAACCAGCCTCAGCCATCTGGAAAGAAACACTCCGGCTCCTCGCAGGAGCCCCTGCCTTGTACTGTGTGGAGTTGGCCAGTTTCCCGCAGTTAGTCACATCCGTCGGAGCAAAGGCTGACTCCATCTGTCAAGGTGATGGGCCAGGAGCCTGTGCTGGGTTTTAGGTCTCATCCACAATGTCCTGAGCTGCCTCCTAAAAAAAAAAGCACTGGTCAGCTGGCGAGTAAGCCGGGCGCAAACCCACGCCCACTCCTAGGGAACAAACAGACCCGGCATTTCAGAATTGGCAGCACCAAGGATCGTTTAACCTAACACTAGCTCTTTAGAGACGGGGAAACCAAGACCCAGAAAGGGGGGCTAATTTATCCAAAGTCACACGGAAGACTGTGGCCATTTTCAGTCCTGATCCCAGTCCTGAGCCCTCTCCTGTGCCTGAAGAGAATCCAGGAAGGGGATACGACATGGAAGAAGAACAAACACAGCAGCCATGGCAGCGCCGGCCACCATGTCGGTCTCTTTCATCGAGGTGGTTGTTCTTTAAATAATCAAGTAGCATGGGTGAGGTAGGAGGCACCCACACTGTGCAAAGGGTATTTTTGCTGTTTTAAGAGGCATAGCTCTTGTTTTCTCTGTAGACCTTACTTGGTTGAAGGCCACTAATAAGAATTGGGACGGGCTGACTCCTGACATTTTGGGAAGAGAATGCCCCATGAGGTACATCCTTGCTCCCGCAGAGACACGGGCTGTCTTATTTCTTCCCCGAGTGTTTCATAAAGGTTTGAGAGAATAGCCTAAGCCAGCCAATACTGCTGAAATAGGCTGCAGTATTTAAGTAAGGTTTCAATAGGAAGGAAAAGTCTCTTCGGACTTGGTCTGTGATGTAGTTATCAGGAGGAGAAATTTGCAGAACCCATTACCTGCCACTCCTTCCCCCAGGAAATCCCTTGTTTGTGGAGTGTGAATCTCTGTGGCTTTCGCTGGCTTTTTCTCTCCGGATCGTCCTGAGTAAACATCTGCCTCACACTGTGCGTTTATAAGAAGAGGCATTTGTGCCTTTGATTGTTTAGAGGTTTCTGCAGAACACGTGCGCTCTTTTTCTCTTGCTTGCCTTCCCCGCTCCACCCCACCCACTCCTCCTGAGCAAACAACCCCCAGCATTGGTTTTGGCCAATGCATCATAGTGCATTGTTCTGTCCAGAACAGGGAAGACGCACACCACAACCCACCTGCTCCACCTCGGGACAGAGAATTTTTCATAATAAGGGCAGTATATCTTAATTGGATTGTTATTATTATTTATGCTATGAAAATTTTTCAAACACCTCCTACATGCAGAGCATTGAGGTAGTCACAGTGAACTATATGTAGGGACTCAAGTCCTGTTTCAGGGTGCTTGCGGTCTTGCTGGAGAGACGGCTTGCAAACAGGAGGGCTTTACCGCATAAGGACCGTAGTGCTTTGGACAGGCAGGCAATTAGGTACTGTTAATATTGTTAGCCAAATTGAGCCTCTCCTCTCGAGTCCTCAGGCAATTCAAACCCACTCGTGGACCTGGTCTTTCAATTGTCGCTCCTGGAAGAGGATGTGACAAACTGTTTCCTTCTGTTCTTGCACTTTTCTGCATAGGGCTTCCTCCCATGGCTGACCCAGGCCGCAGGTGAGTCGCACCACAGTGAAAATGCTATTAACTGGAACTCAATCAAATTCCTGGTGGCTAGAAAAAATTATTTTTTTCACTTCACTTCAATTTAGATCAAATTTAGAAACAAATCACAAGAAAATAATGTTATTAAGCACTTAGTAAGAATTTTTTTTTTTAAAAAAGACATAGACCAAGCTTGGCTCAGATGCAGTCTGAGCTCCTTCACCTCCAGCCACAGGTTGGACAGTGAGCACGGCTGTCTTCAGATAAATGGTGAAGAAAGGTATGTGATGTCAAGCAGGAGGGGCTTCCTGCCAGGGCAAGCAGACTCGGATATTTGAGAAATGTTTCTCAACAATCCAAAGGGGTTTTCTGCTGTATCTTCAGCTCCTAAGAAACCCAATCCACAATTCTCGTGACCCATCCTGGATAGTCCAGTGTGGAGTGTCACGACCCAGGTGATTTACGCAGATTACAGCAGAGCCTGTCTTGAATTCAGTGCTTGATGGGAGACCCAGGTGCAGACGAGGCTCTGACACACCTGGCTGGTGACCTTGGATCAGTCACTCGGCCTCTCTGGCCTCCACTGCAGCCGATTTCTAGTGGCCTTCCCATGACTAAGGGTCACAGACTCCATGCGGTAATCGAGTCATGCTGGATTGCAGCTACTTTTAAAACCTGCTGATTTCTTCCCTGGATGTTTGTGCCTGTGAGAATCTCTGCTGTACCCACTGGGGGCCTGGGGCCGGCTGAGTGGCTGGCCTTACTGTTGTCATTTGAGGATACACTAATGCGTTGCTGAAGAATGACAACTAGGAACCTGGGAGTGGAGTGATCTGGCCTGCAATTAAAAGACAGCTCCGGATTTATCTGCAATGCTCTCTTTATTTTATTTAATGAGAAACAAACAGGACAACTTATTAACAATTATCAATGCTGAGGTGTTGTACACAGTTTGTTAGATGATTATCGGTATTAACACTTTCTGAATTTTTTATTGTTTTTCAACGTAAAATTATAATTCGATAAGGGCAGTGTAAATTCGGATGGCAATTGCCTCTGATTGGGGAGGGAGAGAGATATAGTCAGTGAGGGGACCCTGGTCCATGAAATGTGTTGGATATTTCTATTGCTTAAACTGGATGTTGGAAGGTGATCATTTCACTATTTTAAAACTCTATTATATGTCTATTATATACTTTCTGTATGTCTACATTTTGTTATAAAAACTATTTTTGAATGACAAGGTAGAAACATTGATGTTAGCTTGGTAAATATCTCCCCTGAATAACGAAAGGGCACATACGATATTATGGTGCTCAATAGAAATATAATTTGAGCCACATACGTAATTGCAAATTGTCTTAGTAGCCACGTTTTAAAAGGCAAAACAAAATAGGTAGAATTTGTTTTAATACTATATCTTATTTAACCCAATATATTCAACTTATTGTAATTTCAATATGTAATTAACATTAAAAATTATTAATATTTTGATTTTTTTGCACTAAGTCTTGGAAATTCAGGAATTACTTTACACTTGCTGTGTTATCTCAATTCTGAGCAGCCAGTAAACTAGGGCAGGCAAAGCACTGGGCTCCAGGCCCCCTTTCCTGGCAGGCCCCATGGGCTGAGAACACTGGGCTCCCTCACTGCACCTGGAATGCAAGATGGTCCTAGAAAAACCTCATATCACCCCCATCTGGGCTCTCTTTCCTGCTCTGAGATGGGGACCCTCACTCACAGGGGAAGACCACCTACCCCACCACCACAGGGCCAAGGATAAAGGACATGGGCTGCCATTGTTTTCAAATTCCAGGCAGCACAGTGCTTTCTGCAGGCAGAGAGACAGCCTTTGCTCACAGCCTCCTTTGCCCCGTCCACCGAGAAAGACCCGAAGGCCAGTTTGCTTTTGAAAGGATGAGGTGTTGACAGTATGGGAGAAAATGACAAGTAATAAGAAACAGTGCGGTGTATAGAGCCAGCTCCATAAACCCCCTTGCTGGCTCTTTGGTTCGGAGGCGGCCTCATAAAACACTCACAGACGGGTGATAGATGGTCAGCCGGGCCCAGAGAAGCAGGGGGCCCTGGCCAGGGAGCAGAAGGTGGGACTCAAATCCCACCCTGGAAGGAGCCTGCTCCCCTATCACACTGAAGAATCCATACCCCTGGCAGTGAAAGCCCAGGAGAGGCTGGGTTATTCCAGGTGCGGTCAGAAAAATATCCTCAATCAGATTTGAAATACGACATCACTCCTTCAGGAGGACTGTCATTCCTCGGATCCTGGGGAGGCACATGTCTGGGCTCAGGGGCCAGGACCTGGGCACCCCCTCCTCCCTGCTCCAGAGCATACACCACCCCAGCTGTTTACAAGGGGTGCTGTTTGCACAGGGGATTTGTGCCTTAAACCAAAAGCACAGTGAAACCAGCAACCAAGATGCTATTCAAGGTTTCTAAGGATGGACACTTTTCCTTTTTCTGTATACACGTGTGAAATAGGACATGTGGGATATACACAAGACATCTATGAACAGGTTATGTATCGTTTTAGAAAGAAAGGTCAGGCTACATTTGCACCAAGCAAAGTTTCCCAGTCCAGGTGAGCATGAAGCCCTGCTTGGAGGCTGGTGGAAAAGATGCAATTTTCCTTTGGGTGGTGAGGCTGGGATTCCCATTTAAAAGTCTAAGCCGGCTGATTATTTATTGATGTCTCTCTCTCCATAGCTGCCTGACTATTACGGGCTGGAAGAAGCTCCTGTGTGCCTAAAGCAGTTTTTGAATTAAGTTCTTTTCAGTCACGCTCCCCTCAGGTGTTAACCAATGAGATTGTACTTTGACAAAAGTCTGCTTCCCACCCCCTCTGCCTTATTTTATGTCGTGAAGTAAAATTAAGTATTAGCAGAGAGGCCATCAAACAACTGGGCCTGACATGGTTATGTGGCATTTATTTTTTATTTACAGAAAGAGTGGGAGTAATGCATTGGACCCACTCATGTTTTCCAGTGAACATGCCTCCAGATCCTATAGGGACACAAACAGGCAATTTAACGAATAAATAGGGCTCGTTCTGGATGCCTTTTGCCATTAGCCCGGAAGTGGCCCTTGAACCTGTATGTTTTCCTCAATTCCCTGAAGTCGGGATGGTTTGGTCTCCTGATCACAGTTGGCTCATCTGTGAAATGGAATGACAACCCATTACTCGCTGCAGGGGTCTCTTCCGATTGTAATACTCATGGTGTCATGAGCTGGAACCTTCTTCTCAGGGACTGTCCTACAAGGAATCTCAGCCAGAGCAGCCCAGGTGACTCCTTATTTTGGCAAGAACCCCTCACCCCTGATGTCTGTCCTCACCTCTGGCTGTCCCATCCCACCTAGGAAGAAACAGCAGCCAAATGAATCTTCTGGAAGTGATGGACTGATGAATGGGGCGTCCTTGGTAAGGCCAGTTGAGCAGAGCTGGGAGCCAGCTAAGAGCTTCCCTGGGATCTTGGCACCCCCTGAACTGAAGGCTGGTGTTGGCACAGAGGCAGACCCTCAGAGTATACCCAGCCAGGGGACCTGCCCCAGCTGGGCTGCCCCAGGCAAGTGTGCACAATACCTATGTCATTACTGAGAAAGGATTTAGGGTAACACTTTGACAGGTATTCATTTTAGCATGAATTGATGGCTTATTCTCACCCAGCTACTCCTGTGCCAGACCCATTGGTAGGTCTTGGAGTCTGACCAAACTGGTTCAAATCCCAGCCCCATGGCAAGCTAGGCAACCCCTCTAGGCTTAGTTTCCTCATCTGAAAAGTGGGACAATACTACCTCAAAGAGTTGTGAAAATTAAAAGGAGAAAATATGTGGAGAGCCAACACCTGCTGTATGATAGGAGCCAGTGAACAGTATTTAAGTTTAATAAAACAGGCCTTGCTCTCAAAAAGCTATTGGAGATAAAGCACATTCTCAGAAAAATTAATAATAACAGAAGTATGTGATTAAAAGTCATCCGAGGAAGCATTAAGTATAGGATTTGGAATTGAATTAAGTTGAGTTGTTCCCGTCTAGGGTGGCTGAGAACTTTCCTGGTCTTAGCACTTGGTCACCCTAGTCCCACCCTTTGGAGTATTCTTTGCTCTCTGCCGTCAGTCTGGCACACTGCTGTACCCCAGGCACCCTCTTCCTCCCCTTCCCCTGTATCTCCCCTACCCAGCCCCGGCATTCAGGTGGGTCCTTCTGGATCGACAGGACACATGCTAGGGCTGTCTCTCCTGCAAGTGAGCAGGGTTGATCCTAAATCACCCCGCTCTCTGACAGGAGTGTCCCTCCCAGACAAGCAGAGACAAGGTCTCTGGGCAGGATTTCTGTATAGAAAGGTCCTTCATCTTCCTGGACCTTGGAGGTGGGGAGGGAAGGGATGCCTAAAAAGTCACTGACCAGGACACAAAACTTTGCATTCAGTTGTGCTGGGGAAACAGTGGCGACCCTCGCGGAACTTTCAGTCTCATGGGGGAGACAGAGATTGTCAACGGTCACACACAAATGACAGAGACACAGCCCAAGAGACAAGAGCTGTGAGGGGTGAGCACACTGTGGAACGCGTGCGAGTGGCAAGGTTGCGTGGCGGAGGGACACGCTGTGACTTCCTGCCCCACCATGCTGCCAGCAGCTGGCCGTGGGGGAGCTGTCCTGAGAGCAGGTGTTGACAGGGACCAGGACAGGCCATGGTGAGGACCCTCGGCAGCTGGAGGAGGACGACTGGGCATTTCAGTGACGGGGATTTAAAACCCAGTTTCTGGCCCAGCCAATCTGTTGGTGGACTTTGGAGTAAAAAAAAAGAGAAAGAGAAAAACTGGTTCAAATCCCAGGATCTCAGGGAAGTTCCTTAACCTCTCTGTGCCTTCATTTTCTCATCTAAACAATGGAGACACAACTGACTGGTCCCCAGCTGTCTCACTTTCTCTGACAGCCAAACAGCATTACACTGGGACACATCTGGCCAGGGCTGAGGACCTCTGTCTGGGAGCAGAGGGGCTATGGCCTCAGAGCCCTGGGACTATAAACCTCCAAGCCTGAGCCCAGGGGCCATCCTCACCTGCCGAACCCTTGCCCCATGCAGAGGGGCTCTTTTTACCATGTGTGCATGTGTGTGCACGTGTGTGTCTGTGTGTGTGTGTGTGTGTGTGTGTGTGTGTGTGATACTTTCCAAGGCCAGTGCTTCTGATAAAAAGGGCAGGATCAACTCCAACTGGGAAAGGTGTCATGGCCATTTTTGTAGGCAGAGAAAGTAAAATATAATACTCTGTATTTGCAGAGCACTTTTAACTGCTCTTTCACACAAGCGTCTCTTCATTAGAATCCCCAAGGACGTCTCCACAATTTCTTTCTGCTGAAACTTCTTGTCCCCTCTGAACACTCCCCGCATCTCTGTGCATCCTGCTCTTAATGACGCTGAACACGCTCTCTCTTGTGTTATGACTATTTGTGCTCCTATCCAACTAGACTTGCAATGGAGCTATATTATTTATTTTATATCCCTGCACAATCCCTAGAGTTGGGGTAGAACAATCTAAGAGTCAAATAAATGCTTGCTGAATGAATGAATGAATGATGTGTGCCTGAATGAATGCATGGCATAAATGCAAGAGACTTTCCCCAGAGCTCTTAACTCACTACTTACCCCAGGACTCTTTTCATGACACATACATTCAACCCCGACCTCTCTTCCGTCCCCTCCTCACTTCCCAGTCCTAACAGGTCCCCACTCCCCATGTCATATATGGCTGCCTCTATGATTTGAGCAACAGTGATACTGTCATTGAAATAGCTTGGATGAGCCCAGTCACCTTGTATCTGGCACAATAGTAATAGTGACAGTTTCCAGGGCCCACCTCATGTGCTGGATATGGCCGTTGGTTGCCAAAATGGATGGTTAATAGGTAGATACCTCCTAGTCTGACCCTCTTACTGACTCCCCACATGTTCTGAATCTGTTTAAGTCCCATGAGACTAACACCTCTGCTGAATGGCTGAGGGATGTGTGACTACACTTGGAAAAATACAACCAATAATTGAATTGGTGGTTCCATCAGAATATTAAATGATTGTAACAATGTGTGTCCCCAAAGGCAGCCATCTGCATCCGTTGAAATGCTAGGACACAGGCTTCGTGCCTTCCCGGGGAGTCCGATGGGCTGAGGAAGTCTCCTGCCCACCAATAAGGATGCCGGACACAGGAGTCCACTGTGCCCTGGGTCCCAGCAAGGAAGAAAAGCAGAAACCAGCTCTGGGCCGACATTCTTCATGCCCTTCGCCCACAGGTGAAGTCTGTGGACAACCAGGAGAGCCAGATGAAGCCAGAGCGTCACTCCCCAGTGGCTCACAGGCCTCATTTGTCTGCAGCCTGGGCTTCTCCCACTGCTCCACGGCCCCATGTGAATAAATCTCACCAACAGAAGTTGCTGATCACAGTGAAGGTAGGTCGAGAGTAAGGATGGTTTCACGAAAATGTAACTTCACTGTTGAGAAATTCAACTGAAATTAACAGCCATTTTGAGAATATCCCCCTGCCAGCAAAGTACCAATGTCTCTGTGTGGAGGGGATAGGGTAGTGGTCATGGTACAGAATTAGGCACACCTCCGTCTGTCTGCAAGAGGCTTACACTTAGGGAAAATGCAACCAAACATGAGACATTTTCTCCCGATGGTGGGTCAGAAACGTCATAGCTATACAGGAAAGACAGGACCCAAGTCCTCTTGTCACTGTCTTATTGAATCAAAGTGTCTGTGCATGTCCTAAGCCTGGAATTATGGGCTCCTGGGTTTGCACAGTTCACAGGAAAATGCCTGGACTTTGGAGCCAGACTCACTAGTTTTAATAAACAGTCTGAACATCAAATCCCTAGTAAAGTAACTGACATTTTGATGGTACCCAGTGAATCTCTGTATCCTCCTCCTTCATTTGCTGAATCAGAATTAGTTACTGAATGCAAACTATATAACTGAGCAGCTCAACTATTATATAAGCAGATTCTAGGTGTCAAGCCTGCATCACCCGCACATGGGGTATAGAACAGCTCAGAGTCAGGGCGAGGAGCTAAAGAATACCTTCCATCCCAGGAAATTGTGCAGAGCACTACTGGAAGACAGAGGCTGTCTTACTCCGCCTTGAATTCTTGGCATCTAAAGCTAGATGGATGGGTTGATGGGTGGGCGAGTGGATAAATAAACAGACAGGTGGATTTCCACTCCCAGGACGCTCCTTTGCATCCTCATTTTACAATTAGGAAGCTAACTAACAGAGGTTAGGCACTCATGCAAGGGGCTGATGTCCTTATTGTCCCAGGAACTTGTCAGTTCATCCCTATCTCTGTCTTCTTGCAGGTCAGTCTGCATTACCCCCAAACCCTGCCTCTTTCCTGTCCTAAATCCTTCAAGATCCTACTCAAGTTCCACTTCCTCTGCCAAGCCTTCTCTGACCAGATCATCTTACACTTCTCTCTCCTTTTCTTGAACTTGTCCATATAGAGTGGCTTCCACATTGTTTGACTTTTAGTTGCTAACAATGTCATGTATCTTATCTCATAACCTGATAGCAGACCGCAGCTCTGGACTTCCCCCTCAGCCCCCAGCAGGAGGTTGGGCATATGTGCCTACAATGCAATGGTTGCAGAACATGCTTGTTACAACCAATGGCACACGTTAGGAGTAATGGCTAATGTTACTCATGTTAGTAACATTAGTTACTAATGTTATTCCTAATAATAAAAGTAGATACCTGTTGAGCGGTGCCAAGCTCTGCACCGAGCACTTTAAATACATTATCTAATTTAATCATCATAACATGATGGGCACTATTATCTATATTTTACAGATAAGGAAGCTGAGTTTGAGAGAAATTGTGGTGCTTTTAAAATACGGACCCCACATTCTTTGGTGCTCCTCTCAATGACAGGTGGGACTCTCTATCCCCTCCCCTTGAATCTGGGTGGGCTTTTGACAGCATCTGTGATAGAGTATGGCAGAATTCATGCTGTAGGAGTTCAGAGGCTTGGGCCATAATAGGTCAGGCAGCTACCACTTTGTTCACTGGAACCCAAGCCCTTGGAGAACTGAGCCTCCATGTAAGAAGTTTGACCACTCTGAGGCTGCCATGTTGTGAGGAAGCCCAACTCCCATGGAGAGGACACAGACAGATGCCGATCCTAGTTTTTGAGTCATTCTGGTGAGACATGTGAGAGAGAGAGCCTGTAGAGGATTCCAGCCCCAGTCTTTGAGATATGCCAGCTTTTGAGTCTTTCCAGTGAGGCCCCAGACATCATGGAGTGGAGACAAGCCATCCCTCTACATTCCGTCCAAACCCCTGACTCACAAAATTCATGAGATAATACAACAGTTATTTCAAGCTGCTAAATTTTGAGATCATTTGTTGTTCATCAACAGTAACCAGAACAGAAGTTAATTTAACTTGCCCAAGATCACCCAGCTAGTGAGAGGCCAAGGTGGGATTCAGACTCAGGTGGGCTGACCTCAGAGCTCAGGTTCTGGAGCCACATAACGTGCCTCTCAGTCTGTGCATGGGCTACATTGGCACTCGGTGCCCTACATGGCTGACGTCAGATCCTGGAAGGCAGAAACTGAGCCCTCAAGAAATAAGCCTTGAGCAGGGCCCAGCTCTCTGCAGAGGAAGAAGGTGATATGTAGCAGGTGGGGCATGAGACTCTGCCTCCATTACGGGATTCTGTAAGATCCTAGGCAGCAAAAGGCAGCAGGAGGGCACCTGATGGGGAAAGAAAGTAAGGCCACCAATGCAGTGTGTTCACAAGGTGGGGGTGTGGAGTGGACAGTGGTGACAGGGAGTTGGCTGGCCCTCGGGATGTGTGGATTAGATGGGGCGAGAAGGCTGGGCCAGACAGCCCCGTGGCAAAGGGCTGAGAGAAAGGATATCTGCAGACAAGAGGGGTGACCCCCTCTGACATCTGTCAATCAAGAGCCTCCACAGAATCTGGCTGCTCCTTTGGGTGAAGGCTCCGATTTCTCCAGCCTCAGGTGAAGGTCTGGGCAGAGCCCCACTGCATTGCGACAGAGTCTTCTGCTCAGTGGCAACTCTCTCTCTCTGTCCAGCCTCCTTCCAACTCAGGGATACCACCATCCACTTATTCTTTCTTTCATTCAACGTTTGGGAACTGCTTCCTATATCTGGGTCCTGTTCTAAATGCGGAGGATAGATACAAAAATAAAAAGGATGAACTCCTTCCATTGGGTTAGCAGGCAATCAGGTAAGGGCTCTGATAGAGGTGTTTTGTGGAGGGGGAGACAGGGATCCCCACCCCTGTGAAGCTGATAACTTGACATTGTCTTCTAGCTACTGGCACTTTCATTTTTGAGTACTTTCTATTTGGTGATGATGACTGTAGCCTTTTTTCTGGGCTCTTGGAATGATACCTCTGAGAACCCCCGATCTCAATATCTTCATTTTACATATGAAGAAACAGGTGGGGAAAAGGGAAGTCATCATCCTGAGTCACACAGCTCCTGATAGAGTACCTGGTCCCCATGCAACTGCACAGATCTTCAAGAGCAATCTTCCTGGAGATTCAAGGTGAAAGTGAAAGACTTAATGTGAGTGCTCCATGGCATCCAGATTAAAATCCAAGATGGGAGGGGAGTCACTGTTCCCTAATTGCAGGCAGCCTTGGGAAGGTCCACAAAGGGACCCCTCAACTGTGTCATAATGCTTCTTTACACTGCATCCACCTGCCTTATTGCAAGCTCACTCCCTATTTAGTGAACCAGATAAAGTGATTCCACTATGCAGGATTTCTGTAAAGTTGTCTATAGTCAAAAGCTAAAGAAAAGCTCCACTCCCTTGGGTAGTAATGAAGGATCAGAGAGTTATTTGCTCAGACACAAACACTATAACCCTGAATCATAACCCACTGCCCTGTGTTTCCATAGTTAATAATGGTACAAATACCAAGAAAATTTCATGTGTTGCATACTGCTGTATCATCTTTAAGGCTCTTCCATAGACATCACATAATTGGATGCTGATTGCCCCAAGTGGAAGGTGGAACAGATGCTCTTTCCTGGGCATCTTAGTTCCTTTGGACTGCTATTAATATAACAGAATACCATAGATTGGGTGGCATGTAAACAACAGAAATTTATTTCTCTCATTTCTGGAGCTGGGAAGTCCAGATCAAGGCACTGGGAGATTCAGTGTCTGGTGACCTGCTTCCTGGTTCATGGTTGTGTTCTTGTTGTGTCCTCATATGGCAGAAAGGGCAAGGGAGCCCCCAGGGTCTCTTTTATAAGGGCGCTAATCCCATTCATGGAAGCCCCACCCTCGCAAAGGCCCCATCTCCCAATACTATCACCCTGGGGATTAAGTTTCAACATATGAATTTTGGAGGGGCATAAACATTCAGTCTGCAGCACTAGTTCACAGCTTGTGAAACTATGTGTGGAGAGGTTAAGTGACTGACTCAAGGTCCAAATGCCAGGCAGTGGTAGAGACACACTTGGGATCTGGTTGGAGACAGGATGCCCTGAGTTTCTGCTGCACACACAGCCCTTCTGAACAAAACAGGCCACCCCTGAGCTTCGTGCCTCTGGAGCAGCTATCCCAGGTCCACACAATCTGCTGCCTGTTCCTTCTGCAGAGCAAGGCTGCAGCAGGGAGGAATCCAGTTTCCTGACGAGGGCCTTCTCGAAGTTCACTGATCAGTAACACACCTGGAAAAATACTAAAGGCTGGGCCCCAACATGGGATCAGAAGGGAACCTATGGAAACTCTGCTGGCATTACCCAAAAAAGGGCAATCCTGTGCCTTCCTCGTGTATCCTGGATGTTAATGAACATTAACAAGAAGCAGAGTAGAGTGGGGGTGAAGGGCATGGGCTCTGAATCCACATGCTGGATCCATATCTCACTCTGCCGCCTACCAGCTGGAAGACCTCGGGCAAGTCACTTATCCTCATCTGTTTCCTTATCTGTAAAATGTGGGGTCATAACAGCATCCCCCTGATAGGGTTGCTATGAGGATTAAGTGAGTTAATATTTGTCAAATACTTAGAGTGACTCCTGGCGTGTGGTAAGTGATTTATAAATGTTTGTTAAATAATGACGGACCCTCTAAGAGCCACATGCTATACCGGTTCCATGGTAAGTGGAGGGCTAGGACATACCCCTGCCCCTGGAGAGCTCACAGCCTGCCCATTGCCCCTTGTCTGTCTGAGAGCGTGGCCATGCCCGCCATTGGACTGTCAATGCAAAACATTTATTATTCCGTCTCCTTTATCAACAGAGTGTTTAACAGCTGTGGTGTGGATAAGAGCTAAGTAACGTTAACGTCAAGGATCAGCTGTGGTGGAGGATGGGGAATGGATGCTCAGGCTGAGCAGTGTTTGTCTCTGTCCCTGCGCCCTCCACTAGGACAGCCACCAGGCACCTGTGGCCATTGAACACTTGAACCATTGGGCAGGCCAAACTGAAATGTGCCGTAAGATTAGAACCAAAACAAAAACCATGTAAACATCTCATTGGTAATTTTTTACATTTGTTCTGTGTTGAAATGATAGTATTTTAGATATATAGGGTTAAACAAAATATGCTATTCAAATTAAGTGTAATTTTCTTTCTACTTTTTAAAATATGGCTACTAGAAAAGTTTAAGTTGTATTTGTGGCTCACATGATTAGCCAGGTGCTGAATGGTGTGGGTCCCAGCAGGTGAGCGGCTGGGAAGGGAAAGATTCCACTTCCCTTAGGAAGACCTTCACGGAGAAGCAAGAGTGATACTGTGATATTGTGATATTGTGTCAATGCTTGACGCCGGTCCCATCCTTAGTGGGTGTTCCCTTTAGATTTGTTGCATTATTGGCAAAATGTGAATTGGCCGTGGGGTGGGAGAGAGGGCAGGAAGGTGAAAAGGTCTAGGGCCAGATCACCTGAGATCCAGAGGATGCTCTGAATTTGAAATGCATCCCTTATACCCCTAAAGACAATGAACTAGAACAGCTGCCTAGAGCCCATCGCTCTCCAAGTGCAGGCAATGGCTGTGCATCCGGGGCTTTCCATATTTTAGACTTGCCCTCTCTTGAATCAAACCCTTTGGAGCATGCAAAGAAAGGCTTGGACTTCTTTGCTTCCTTTCCAAGTGGCCAAATGGAGCAAGTTCCCTCCTTCCCCAGGGCCACATCCTCACTTCATTCTCAGGATGAAGTTTAGGAAAAGTTGAGTCTCTGCAAATGACGCTAGGGAAGGGAGGGGTTGGATCAGGAAGGCCAGGCTGGGGGATGGCCTCGGAAAGCCAAGACTAATTCCGCAGTCTAGTCACTCCGTCAAACATTTAGTGTATCCGGGTGATTGTTCCCTGGTAGGCCGAGCCGGTCTATCTGCTGGGCCTTTTGTCATGTTAACTGCAGCCGATCAATGGATTGAGGTCAGGACTTCTGATGTAGGTGCAAGCTTAGAGGGAAAAAAGTCTCAAAGATTCATTTTTTCTCGTCTGGTAACACTCCGGTCACTTATTTTTTCTCAGTTAGCCTCTGCCGCTCTAAAGTGGATATTGATCAGTGCTTTAATGCAAACCTGTCAAATTAATTTTGCAGACCTGGGATATGACTGGCCTAAAATTGCTTCTGCATCTGTTCTCTGCAGCAAGCCTATGAATTTTAATCACGGCCAGAATGGGTTGGTGGCTTTTTTTGTTAGAAACTTGAATAGGAAAGGTTTAAACTGTAAATGCCAGGGAATGATGCTGTTTTGTTCTTTTCAGAAACTCATGTGGTGGAGGTCAAAGAAATTATTATGTCGGGTGTATTCTTGGCAGATGCTGTGGGAAGCTTTGCGGGCTGGCTTTCTCCGGAGCTGCGCCCGGGGAGCGCGGTGCCTGCATAAACACACGCCCTTGCCTAGCCCAGCTCTGGGGAGTGGCGGGCACTGGGAAGCCTGTAGGATTTGCCACCCCGGCCACCTGCAGGCCCTCTCCCTGGCTCCTGTTTTATTGTTATCCAAGACAGCTTTACCTCCGTGGTGGTGAAAGAGGCTCAGACTTCACTTTGTTTTGAAGATTTAGGTTCCAGGTCTGGCTCTGCCTCGCCCTCCCATGTTCAAGGGGCAAGGCAGACCTCTTTCTGGGACCCAGGAAATCATCTCAAAAGCATGTCTAATGCCGAGGACAACTCTGTCGCACTCATCTCCCAGGGATGGGCTCCCCTGGGCTGGGCCACACCGCCTTTAGCTCCGCAGGTCCAGGGTCTGGCACAGAGTTCTGCCATGGCACTCTTAGCCTGTCCCCTGCAGTCGCCACCGTGAGTCCTGGTGGGAGGCCCCTCCACATCTCCGACTCTGGGAGTGGAGCCAGAGCTAATGCCCCCACTGCCTTGCCCACTTCTGGCCACCACTGCCACCGCCACCAGAGTGTCCTACTGCTGCTTGAACCCCCTGGGCACTTTTGCCAATTGGACCACTGAGGCAGAAGGGCCCTTTTGCAGGAAAAGCTACTCCTGGCACCTTTGCATCCCTTGGAGGGAGGTGGCACATCAGCTACAACAACCCGGGCCTCAGTCCCCTCCCCTCTGGTGGCAACTTCTCTCCCAACAGTCTTGGCAAGTTTCCTCTGCACAGAATTAACTGACCACGACCCTAACTGTGTTTGGCTTTCGAAGCACAATATCATTGTCATCATCTATTTATTTACTATGTGCCAGGCTCTGTTCTTAGTGCTTTTCATAATCACATAACTGAGTCCTCATAAAAATCACGTGAGGGTGGTGCTGTTATCACCCCATGTTACTGGGGAGGAGACCGAGGCACGGAGAGGTGAGGTAAGCTTGCCAGACTGACACAGCTCCCAACTGGCAACTCCAGGTTGGAACTGGGGACAACTGGCTCTAGAGCCCATCTGTCAGTCTGCTGTAAGCCCTGTCTCTGCCACGTGCAAGGAAGCACAGGAGGTGGTGTCACCTCATCTGGGCCCTGATTGTTGCATCTGTGCTATTTTCCTTCCCCAACAAAACTCCAAGCTCTTCAAAGGTATTAAAACCCCCTCCATCTTGAATATTCAAATAGATAAATGAAGGTGAAGAGCCACATGGTCATGGAGAACAGGCCAGGGAAGTGTCTGGGGACAACTTTGGTGGGAACTGTGATAGACTCAGCACTATAGTAAAGGGGAGATGCGAGTGAGGGATGGAGAGAGAAGAGAGAGAGAACCATTCCATCTCATGGGCGTAGCTTGTCTCTCTGGGAGGCCCCAGCAGTGGGAGATCATGAGGTGGACCCCCCTCCCCTGCCCCCTGAGGACAGAGCTGGAAGGGCTAGAAGACATGGAGCCCAGAGCTGGGCCAACACTCCCAGGTCAGAGAGCTGGGCATTGACAGGCCCCTAGGAGCCCTCAGGAGCCCGTGGCAGGGTCTGCGAGAGAGCAGCATCGGATCCTGTTACCTAGACATCACCAGCTGGTCGGGCGACAGAGGAGCAGCAGAACCAACAGAGAGAGGACTCCCCAGCACTGGTGGGGTAAAGAGACACTTGTCCCTCTCCCTGTGACCCTCCAGGAGGAGCCGGTCACTGAGGAGGGAAGGAGCCTGGTGTCTCAGGGATTGGCTGGCTTTCTTCACTCCTACCCCACACCCATCATCCCTGCCCCAGAAAACCCTCAAGGAAGTCGGGGTCCCTCACACTGCACTAGGGAGAGGCAGACAGATGCCATTCAAACTGAGCTTGGAGTTTCAGGGTGAACTGGACACAGTTGCCCCAATTAAAGGGATCAGAAAGTTATGGACTCTAAGTTCTCACTGAGGCCTGCAGATGGGAGATTGAGCATCGTAGGGTTGAAAGCAATGGTTAGAAAATCAAACAGTTTCATATTTATGTCTCACTGAGTTGAAGTTTCTGAATAATCCAGCAATGTAATACAAATAATTGATAGTACACACACAGTGTGGACACAAGCTTACTTACAACTGGGTTAGGCAGAATTGGAAGCAACTTCTTCAAAACAGCCCCTTATTTTAGTCTGTTGGGCTCAAATAGACTAAATTTCTGCTGCTGAATTCCTCATGAAGAGAAGTTCTCCCGGCTGAAGACCTGCAAGAGGGCCTCGTGGTCTTCACGGCCAAGTACACAAAGCAGGCTGGTTGGTTGTCACAGACAACTCGGTGAAGTTCACAAGAGCAAGAGTTTGGGTTGATAATGATGGAAACTCTCAGGGACCCTGTTCCAGGGACTCAGTCCCTGTGTGACTCTCTGGCTCCGTTTCTTGGTCTATTGATGTCACCATTCCCTTGTCACCACATCCCTTGGTGGGGATGTGGCTATGGGCAGCCGCAGTCCTGCTACTGTGAGCATCCTTTCAGTGAACATAGCACCCCTTCCCAACAGAGAGGTCTCTGTCTCATATAAATTCTGAGAAAAGACCCTGATTACACAAGTTTGGGTCACCAGTCCTCTCCTTGGGCCATCGCTGTGGGGGAGGTTCTGTAGGTAGGGGAGCTCAGCCTGGGCCACTGCCCATCCCTGGCTAGGGGTTGGGGGGAGGGTTCTCTTACTAGAGAGGCCCGGAGCAGGTTGCGTGGGGCAGGTGTTGACAGAGGGAGTCAATCCCAATTTGTGTGTTTTGTGGCTAAGCATAACTTTGTGCTGAGTTCATCAACGTATCTCAAAGGAATCGATGTCCCACCTGCCAGAAGTGTGGTGTCCAATCTTGCCTCTTTGCCTCCTGTATGTTGGTTGAGTCTCCTGCGTGTGAGCACAGGCTCCCGTGAGCGGTCCCCTGCCCCCCTTCCCCAGTGCTCTCCCCTATGCCAGGCAGAAAGCCAGGACGTGGGAGGCGCTCAGTGACTACACCATGAATGAGCGTCTGCCAGAGTGAGTGAATGACTCTATCAATGAAAGGAAAGGAAATGAAAGCAATTAGACACACACATACCCAGAGCTCACCTAACCACACGGCTTCCTGCCCACCGCACATCTGCTAAAAGCTTTGTGCCCATAATACCAGGTTTGGGCTCCTCGGTCCCCGGGGGGAGTAGAGGAGCAGCTGCTCTGTGGTCTGTAGGAAAAGGCACCAGGCTAGGGATCAGGGGATTTGTCCTGCCGTTAATTACCTGTGTGACCTTGGGCAAGCCACTTAACCTGTCTTTGCTTCAGTTTCATTGTCCATCAAATGGGGCTAATGCTCTTTGTGTGTTTTCCCCAGGACAGGGTTGGGGGGATGGACGATATGAGAAAGCTACCAGCACAGGGTGGGAGAAAGAGGTATCATCATGACCTTGAGCCCCCATCAGTGTATGCATTTGATTGCAGAGCTCCATGTGAGGTGTCAGGGTGGTGTGTGGGGAAGGCACCCAAGTCCTCTGCACTCAGCAGCTCAAACTTTTAGAGAAAATCCCCCAGCATCCAGCGGTGGCCCTGTCCTGTGCCCTGAGAGGCAAAGATTTAAAAGCGAAAGACTCCTGCCTGCCCTTAAGGAAAGATACACACCTAGAAAACAATTCCATCTGCACAAAGGGCTCAATGGTATGTTACAGAAAATTAGTAAATAGTATGTCATAGAAAATAGATATTTGCTGAGCACCTACAACGTGCCAGGCACTGTTCTAGGATTTGAGGATAAGAGATGGAGGGAATGAACACATAAACAAGCACGTAATAAATCAATGAGATGGTGTCAGACCTGGGTAAATGCAAATGTATCATCTTACAGTTCTGGAGGTTAGAAACCCGATGCACATCTCACAGGGCTAAAATCAAGGCGCAGGCAGTGCTGTGCCCTTTTCTGGGGGCTGCAAGGGAGAACCTATTTCCTTCCCTTTGCCTGCTTCCAGAGGCCTCTCTCCAGGCCTTGCACATAACCTCCTCCCTTAGGGAACCAGAGTGGGTGTTGAGTCCTTCTTACATTGTCACCTCTCTCTCACCGCAGCCTGGAAAGGTCCTTGCTTTTAAGGACTCGTGTGATTGCATTGGGCCCACTCGGATATTCCAAGATAATCTCTCCATGTCAAGATCCTAAAACGTTAATCACATCTACAGAGACCCTTTTGCCGTGTAAAGTAACGTATTCACAGGTTCTCGGGGACTAAGATGTGGACATCTTGGGGAGCATGATTCTGCCCCCCATAGGGTAGAACTGCTAGACTGGACTGGACTGGATTGGGTAGGAGGGAAAGAGAGGAACCAAGGATGACAGCCAGGCTTCTCACCTGAGCCACCGAGGGTGGCGCCAGCACTCGGGACAGCAAGTGCCTTGGGAGAAGGGGGCGGGAGCGGGTGGGGAGGGCAGGGACTCATAGCTCTGCTCCAGATGCAATAAGTTAGGGTTGGCACAGGCCAGAGCAATTGGGAGAGCCTCACGTGGTGCCCAGGGGAAGAGAGGCGTGCAAGCAAAGACAGGGCCCAAGAGCAGCACTAGTGAGGGTCGCCGTGCTTGCCTCTCAGTGCATGAGTACTGAGCCCCTCATGGTCACCAGGTGCTGGAGATATAAATTCCTCCATAAATAAATAAAAGATGTTCCAGAAGGGAATGGAATGCCAGGTGGGGAAATGACTGGACAGACAGGCTGGGGTCTGCTTTGCAAAGCCTCACGTGCTAGGCCATCAGGTACGTGCCTGCTACAGGAAACACGGGCAGCCATTGCAGGGCCTAAGGAGGCAAATGCCATGAAGCAGTATAAGGATGTAAGAAGAGTCGACATGGTGGCCACCATGTTCGCGCCAAACTGGTTGAGTGTGGGCACCCACAAGGAAGCTGCAGGCGCGGGCAACGTGGCTCCAGCCCAGCTGGGACTCCAGGCTGGGGCCTGCCTCCTCCCTGCCCCTGGCGTGGCTGGAGGGAGGTGCGCTGGGCACCTCTGTTGGGGAGGCGTGGAGGGAAGGGGAGAGGCGTCTCTTCCTCTTTCTGAACTGTCGCTCTTAAATCAAACAATTCAATCCAGGTGGAAGAGGCTTGGCAGCTGGGAGGGGAGAAGAAGGAGAAGCAGACGATAAAAAAAAATCAATAACGCTTCCCCATAAAATAAATTGAGATTTGTGGAATTCACTTCCACTTGACATCAAAGATGCCGATTTGGTGAATTCGTTTAAGGCCAAATTGAAAACGTATCGTTTTAATCCAGGTCCCCGAGCTGCCCCAGGCTCCGTGGCAAGATCCCTGGGGACTGGGTTTACTGCAGCTCCCGATGCTTATTTGGGGCCGATTGATCTCCCTGGCTCTGGAGAAGCTGTGCTCGGGAAGGCAGGAGAGGTGGGTGGGTCCCCACCCTCTTCCCAGGGCCAGGGTCCCTCTAGCTCAGACACCTCCAGGAACCACTGATGTGGTCATGTGTGGTCTCCTGAGAAGTGGCTTTAAGAAGCAGATGCAAGACTGGCTGGTTGGGACCTCGGGCATCTCGCCTGGTACAGCTCTTTCAACCTCACCTGGTCTTAAAGCTTCCTCCCGTAAATGAAAGCGCGATGAAGTAGAAGACAGGGTCACGGGCAGACAGATTCTGGATCTCCTCCTCAGGATGTGAGCAGGATGGGAATGGTGGTGTGGAGGGTGAGGGCAGAGGGCCACCAAATATTAAGAACACAAGGCAAATGCAAGACAAATGATCCTTGGCCCAAGCCTCAAAGAAAAGAGAAGAGGTCTAAAAATTGTTGGGTCAGGGGCCAAAGCACATCTTAACTAAAGTTAAGTAAGATTCAGCCCCGTTTTGGGGGCTGAATCTTCAGCCCAAGAATGGAAACAAGTACAGGAGAGTTTGCAGGCTGGTGGGGGGGGAGGAGTGACTCCAACATCAGACTTTGAAGAAGTCATCTCTGGCCGGAGGGGAATGGCCAGCCTTGTGGCAGCGTGGCTAGGACAGCTCAGAGTGTGGGCAGACAGCGTGGTCCCACGGTGCAGGGCGGTGGTTACCAGCGAAGTGTCCTCAATGAGCATGTCCAGCTGCATGACCTCAGGCAACTGAACCCCTCTGTGCCTCAGTTTCCTTGCCTGTAAAGAGAGAAAGGGTAATAGTAATCTTACTACAGAGGATTGGCCAGGATCCTTCCACGAGAAAGTGTAAAGCACTCAGCATGGTGCTTGGCAGATTGTCGACACTAAGAAATGTCACTATTATGATTACAATGACCAGTTGGCGGACTCTGGGCAAGCCATTGGACTCTCACCTGGGTCTCGGTGTCCTTCTCTGTGAAATGAAGCAATGCTCTTTGCAGTCTATGCCAGCCGGGGCTCCTTCTTCTCACCTAAGTGACTGTGCAGCTGAGCAAAGGCTACTCACCCCAGGGCTTCCGTCCCCAAACCTCCGGAACCTTAGGCAGAGACATTGGGCATCTGGAAGAGCCCCAAGAGAGTCGGCCCGAGAGAGGCCCAGGAAGGGCAACACTGGCTAAAGCAAGACCAATTCCCTCGTCTCAGCCACCCAGAGCCAACTCGGGCTTGCTGAGCCCAGGCTTTGGGCTTCGGGACCTGAGCTTGGTTTGACCTCCTCAAATTGAATATTCACTTTAGCCTAGATTTGCAAAGCAATTTGTTAATGCTTCTGTGCAAGGGCTGTTTTCTCTAGGGTTTTAAAGAAAAAACTCATTTCAATGTAAAATTCACAGCACCAAATTGAAATGTATTCTGAGTAGAGCGAGCGGTTCAGGATTTCCAGGCCCCTGCGATCAGCAGCACGTCACATTGTAATTACACCTTTCTTTGTGCGTCAGCTGCAGGCCCGGTGAGGAAAATAGGAGACAATGCTGACCCTTTTGAGAAGAGAAAGGACTTTTGTGACTGTTCCTTTTCAGAGAGAGCTCTTCCGAGATGATAGGGGAGAGGGACACCTGAATCAATCTATCAAAGGGAACAAAACCATTAGTATCTTCAGCCTCCTCAACCAAGATCGGCTCCACTCAACCGTTTCTGGAGTTTAACTCTTATTTCCGCAAATGCATTGGAGGGAAAAAATGAAGCATCTTCTTTCTGGCATGTCTTGGTTCGTTTTGATCAAAGATGATCCCTAGCTTTTCCCTCCTGGACACATATACATATGCACACACACACATACATACACACATGTGCACAGACATGCACATGTATACACTACAAATGTGCACACAAAACACATGATCACACACACATACACAATATATGCACATGTATTCATAGTTACATATGCCACGCATAAATGTATATACAGAAGCACTATACACACACCACACTTCATAAGATTAATGACATATATACATACACTTCCCTGTGTTTTAAAAATAACACTGGCAGACCCCTAATTGGATCACAGTTTCAAAAATAGAGGAATTTGGATAAGGCCTGGTTTAGATGATGCTGGAAAATTCTTGTTAATTTTCTTAGGCATGATAATGATCTCATGATTAAGTAGGAGAATGTCTTCATTTTTAGGAGATACAGGCTAAGGTATTTAGCCATACAGTGTCAACATGTCAGCAACTTGCTTTCAAATGATTATGAGAGAGGGAGAGACAGAGAGAAAGTAAATGAGGTAATCTGTTAACAACAGCAAATCAAAATTAGTGAGAAAATTTCCAAATTGTATCCAGTAGTCGATTTCTCGAAAACCTGCCCAGGGATACTTCTGTGTATGCTGATTGCATAAGCACCTCCGATTTTGATAAAGCATGCACAGATCAAATTTTGTAAGCAAGCATCAGGAGTTTTTGCAGTGCCTGGAAAACACAGAGGATCCGAAAGGGTAGGAAACAGGAAACACAGAAGATTTTCTTGGGTCAAGTGAAAATCTGCAACTCTCTTAACTTAATCTTTGTTAACAGGTCTTCAGTCTTTCATAGTATTTCGCAGGGCTTTTATTTCATAGGCCAATCACTCAAACTAATGGCTTCTCCAATTATATTAGTAGATTAGCAATAAGATCTGTAGAGTGTGGACTCAACTTTATAGGCAAAAGGAAGGAATGTGAATGTCATTTGGCATTTGAGCCTGGACTAATGTTCAGGTAGTCAGAGACTGTGGACCCTTTGCTTTCTACTTAAAGACAGTCGTCAGCTACAAGTTGTGAACAAAACAGTCATGATAAAACCTGCCACTTGCTCTCACATTAGAATCTTCAAGATAATGCATCCCCACTTCCTTCTCAGCCCTTAACAGCAATAACAGCTGACAATTATGGAGGGCTCATCACGTGCCAGGCATTTTCTAAGTGTCTTACGTGAATAACTTATTTAACCCTATGGTATATGCACAGTTATTACCCCATTTCACATATGAGGAAACTGAGGCAAGGTGAGAGACAGAAAGCAAAGACAGACTGTGTGCCCAGGCAGTCTGATCCCAGAGCCCCACCAGCACCTGTCAGATTCAAGGCCCATGCCAAAGATGTCCCTCTGAGGCTGGCCACCTCCCTCCAGAAGGCCCCCAAGGACAGATTTTTGGCTACAGCATTTTGGAACATTTTCTGGAGCTGATCTTTGTTACAGTAATGCCTCCATTAACTGAGTGGGAAACCATGCCAGTAACACTTTGCTTGGTCAGAACCTCTGGGTTATAATAAAGGCTGCTCACTGCCTGGTGTCCAGGCCTTTCTCCACCGGTCCTGATCTATCCTTCTGGTTCCTCCTCTCCACCTCCACCCAACACGCACCTGTGTTCCAGCCTCTGGAGCCTCTCCATCTGCGCAGAGCAGCTACCTATGGGGTTATTCATGCTGTTTCCTCCACTCACAATGTCCTTCCTGTCCCATGCCAGAAAAAAAAATAGGCCAAGGTCAAATCAGATCACCTCCCCTCCTGTGTCTGTCAGAGAGACTTCCATGTTCCTACCCCAGGGTCATGGAGAAACTGTTGCTAGTTACCTTCTGGCACCTCTTTCTTACCCCTGCCTTCTCTGGGCAGAACTCTATTTTCTTCCTCTCCTCGCCCATGTGACTCGCAGGTAGTCCTGGTAATGACACTCCCCTTGGCAAGAAGCTGGTGCGGGGATGTGCGCAGGACCCTGCATACCCACATCAGGCCAACGAGCTTGGGGACTTCTGAGGAAGGTTCCGCCATTGATAAACAGAAGCCCCCTGCAGGCAGCGATGTGCCTGTGTCTTCCCTGGACGTTGCCAGACAGTGATGCCTGGAACTGCCGTAGCTGGCCTGCAGCCGGCCTGAAGACAAAACCTCTGGTGCTCGGGCAGGGAGCGGGCAGCTGAGCACAGAGCATAAAAACAGATCCATGCTGTGCATGGAGCTGCCGGACCTCAGGACTTCCTGTTACGGGAGATTATAAATCCCCCTTTTGAGCTGAGTTTTCTGTCACTTGCAATCAAAAGTATCCTGACCGATGAGATCCACTTCCCTTGGTACTCGCCACACTGGATTACGGTCTGATGCATGGGGTTTCTCTTCCTGCTTTTGTCCTCTCTAGGCAAAGGGATTTATCCATCTCACAACTTTTTTGGAATAAGGCGGGGTGTAAATATGCCAGCTGCAGGAAAGGAAGTAAGGAAGGGAGGAGCGGGGTAAATGAAATGCATCTTTTAAAAAATATTGTTTATTCTAGAGAGGGCTCCTGTGGCAACTCCCATGGGAGAGGCCCCCCTTTGCAAGGGCAGTATGAGATTAAGGTGTGGGAAAAGCAATGGTTTTCAACCTTTTCTTCATCCACACCCTACTTTGATACTTTAACATTCTCGTATTTCCCCCAGAGAATTTTATGAGATCCCTGGGGGAGAAGGGTATCTTCTCTATCTTGGGAATTTCTGTCCTCATCAATTTCCCACTATCCAGAAAGATTTTTCTTAAGCACTAACTTCTGTAGTTTACGTTTTGAAACATTGGGTTTTAAGAATATCCCCCAAATGAAATAATAAGATCAATTCCTCATTTTCACAGCATGCCCTCCCCACTAGAAATTCTAACCTGGCCCCTCCCCTGGAGACCACTGGCCCAAAGCCCCACCCGGTCACATGCAGAGAATGGACAAGGGCAAAGCCATGGTGCTGGGCTTGTACGGCTCCTTCAGCTTTGATTTAATTGCATACTTTGTTAACTGGTGATTATAAACAGTGCAATACCATACTGTGCCTGCTTTCTTTTTATCTTTGGGACCAAGGTTAATTGTGTTTGTGAACTGTTTCAAATGCCCTCTGATAATCGAGGGGGGTTCATAATGTCCACAGCCTTTAATTAAATGAACCAAATGTTAGGACTGAGAACAAAGAGTTCACAGCAGTTTCATAGCCTGCCAAGAGCAAGTGTCTCTAGCCAGTGCATGGATTCCCTGGAAGGCCTCTTTCAGGCATGAAATACGGTCGTGCGAAGGTAGGAAATAGGAAAAGACAGGAAAACCTAGACCCAAAGCTCAGACAGAGGTGCCTCTGGGAGGCAAAGAGCCCCAGAACACTGTCCTCACCCTGGGGCACCGTTCAGAACTTCATGGGGTCCCATTTCCAGACTCTTTTCTTTTCACTTACCCTGCCAGTTGGTAGATGTTCCAATGTGCTGTTCATCATATCACTCCCTTGCTTAGAAATCTTTGGTTCACCATTCTATAAAAATTCACTGGACACCTCTTACTAGACACACCAAGCACTGGGCAAGGTGCTTTGGGAATGCGGGGATAAAAAGACAGTGTTTTCCTCTTGGAGAGGGAGATGCATGAACAGAAGAACAGCATCTATGCATATCCTATTGAACAGCACCAGTATACTCGACGGTGACTAACAGAGTTGTACTCCAATGCACACATTGCATGCACACATAAAAAGTAGCAAAGTACTGTAACAGAGGCCCTGCACTTGCCAGGGAAGATCAGAAGAATGATCTCAATACGCCTCAGTTTCCACATTTGCAAAATGAAGATGATAATAGAATCCTCTTCAAAGGGCTACTGTGAGGATTAGATGAATTAATATACATAAAGTGCCTGGCACATAGGAAGTGCTATAGAAATTTTTGCTACTATTATTATTACTTACAGCTAAGACAAAGAGTAGTGTGGGGTTTGTGGCTAAGTGGGTACTTAAAAAAAATTAATAGAGAGGTGTTAGGCTGAGACGACTCTATGGCCTTGAGTTCCTACGTAAGCAAACCAAAGCCCAACTTACTTTAAATAGTAAAACGAACTTTAAGTTTAACCGGTCAGAAATGGCCAAACTAACCTCTAACTAGAAACTTTCCACTTTTATCCATCAAGTGTATTTTCTTTCTTTTGCTTCCTCTAACACCTTATACAAGTTTTCTCCTTGTGCCCCCCAAGTGAAGCCCAATCTCTTCCAGTCTGGCTCTGCCCGATTCATGAATCACTGTCTGCTCAAATAAACTCATTAGAATTTCCATGTGCCTAAAGTTTATCTTTTAATATAGGAAATATGAAACTAGTTGCCTAAAAGAGTGTTCAGCCAGGTGCGGTGGCTCAAGCCTGTCATTCCAGAACTTTGGGAGGCCGAGGTGGGAGGATCACTTGAGGCTAGAAGTTTGTGACCAGCCCGGGTAACACAGCAAGACCCTGTCTCTACAAAAAATTTTAAAAATTAGCCAGGCGTCGTGGTGCATGCCTGTAGTCCTAGCTACTTGGAAGGCTGAAGCAGGAGGATCGCTTGAGCCCAGGAGTTCAAGACTGCACTGAGCTATGATTGCACCATTGTACTCCTGCCTGAGTGACAGAGTGAGATCCTGTCTCTTAAAAAAAAAAAAAAGAGTGTTTAGAAACCTTAGCCCAGGCTTCAATGTCTCACACTTTGAGTTCACCGTTCTGGTCACTCCTCCTATGCCTAGGACCTACATGTCCACACTGCCTTCCAACTCATCAGCTGTACCCTCTCCTCTGCAAGATCTCCCCTTTCCAGCCTCTGCATCTATAACCTGGGGTCAGGGGGTCTCCCAGGGCTGGAAGTTCTAGAGCAGGTGGGAGTGTATACTGTACCACCACAGGCTTCTGGGGCCCAAAGTTCCTGTCCCCCAGAATTAGTTCAGTGCCTGGATCATCTCACCTTCCCAGGGAACTGTTCAAATAACCAGATGGGAGATGCTGCCCCTTTCTCAATTTGCCTTTGCCTACACAAGACACACAACAAAAGAACAGCACACCTTACTGGGCATCCGCGGGTGGCAGCTACACTGGAGGTGTGGAGGGACAGAGTCAGGCTGCATGTGGCCATCTCGCATCTAATTCCCCCTTCTTCACCATCCCTGGAGGAAGAGGAGTTGTCATGGGCTTCTTCAAGTCTCACCTCTGGCCCTTCCACCCCCACTTTCTCCGCTTCCCTCCTCCCTCCAGGTTCCCCTTGTTGGGGCTCGGATAACAGTTCCCGGAAGGGAAGGCCACAGAAGCGAAAGTTTTTCCCTGACCTTCTCCTGCCCCTCTGCTTCTCAGGCCCCTTCTCCCCTGAGGCTAGCCACACGCTCTCGAGCACACTGTTCTGCTGGCTTGACCTTGGCTGTGCTGTGTCTCCCTTTGTTGCCTCCCCATTTCTCCTCCCCTTGAGCCCTGTGAACTACCTGTTATCTTTCCAGAAAATTCCTTCTTCTTTCAGCCAATCAGAGTTGTTGCAGGCAAGAACCTGGGCTTGCTCACTGCTGGCAGCTGGGTAAACACCAGGGGATTGGCCACATGGCTGCCTGACCCAGGCAACAAGAGCCCCAAGGCTCAGGCTTTTGCATTTAGGGCTGTGTGCAGGCCTGGTCTAGAGGAGGTGCCCTGTGGTTCCACATTGGTTGGATATCAAGTAGGATCTTTCCATTGAGTCAGGACAGCGCAGTGATGACTCCTTTAGGGCTAAACAGTCTTAAACTGACTTTAGAACTGAGGTACTGGTACCTGTTTAAGGGTAAAATGCTGTACCAAGTGTAGTTCCCCAGTCCTAATATCTAGGACTCCATGCTAAGGTCAGAGAAGGGGAGTTATTTCCTCACCAAGATGACTAAACCTGAGTGTGTGAGGATGCTCCTCTCCTGCCATGTGTGCTACCTGCTGTGCTCCTTGCTCTTCCCACAGATGCCTCTGCTTCACCTGCTCCCCACCTGGAACATGGCCTCTTTACATCCAACACATAGATAGCCATCAAGCCCAGCTCAAATACCACCTCTTCCAGGAAGCCACCCCTGATCAGCTCCCCGCCTCTGAACCTTCCTCATTGGTGCTTTACCCAAATCCCTTGGGTGGGTGGACAAGAGACACAGGAGGAGTGCATGGCTTCCTTCTGGGGCTACCAGGTCCACAAGGGCAGAGTCTGTGCTCTGATTCTTCTGTGTATCACCAGTTCTTCAGGCAATAGGTGCTCAATGAGAATGAATGAATGAAGGCTTTTCATCCAAATGAATGTGTACAAATGCAGTCAGACTCTTACATCGCGCCATCAGCTCAGTGGAAGTGAACTTTTTTTTGCCAGGATATGCTGCTGAGTAGTCATTTGAAGAAGATGTAGACAACTGAGTGATTAAACACACACATTCTTTCTGATCAGGTGGGTAAGAGCTAAAACTTTGGGTAGAATTGGCACAGGATCGGATGTTACTCAACATAAAGAACTTCATGGCAATTAAACATGACTTACAACAGAACGTGCTGCCTTATAAGGTGTGAGCTTCCTGTTTGGGGAATTCTTACAGCAAAGACTGTCAGGGATACAGTGTTTCCCATATGCAGGTCCTGTCTGTGGAGAACCTGATTCAGAATTCACCAGAAAATTTGTTAAAAATACAATCTCTGAACTCCATCCCAGAAATCTGAGCCAGTAGGCAAGGGGTGGATTCTGAAAATCAATGTATTTTGGACAAAGATCTCCAGGAAATTTCCTGGCACAATCAGATCTCAGAAGACTTGTGTTGGAGGTGTCTCCAGCTGGATGCAGGACCAGATGACAGCAGAGAATCTCACCATCTCAGAAAGGTGTGTTCCTCCAGGTTGGATTAGGACACCATCCTGATGTCTGACCTTCCCTTCGGCTTTTAGGTTTTGTTTCAGTAGGGTTATTTGCCTACCTGTTGCTTTCTTTGGACAAATTTGGGAAGGACACTGCTATCGCCTAAATGTTTACACCTGCACAGGACTTGTGCAGCAACTGATTTTTCTCTACTCAGTCTGGACTGTCCCAGAGCAAGGCCAGGAGATGCTGTATACAGCAGGCAGGCAGGCTTGCTTAGGTCCCAGGCAGCCCACACCAACTCCCTCCCCTTCCTCCTCAAGTTTGGAACTTTAAGAAGGAGACCTGAAACCTTGGAGAACAAGCAATTATTCTTTTTTTCTCCTTTTCCACATCTAGAAAATTGATGGAAGGAAAAAAAATAAACTTTCAATAACTTGAGTCAGGGTCAGCTCAGAGCAAAACCACAAGACATACACAATCCTTGTCTTCGCTTCTGTCCCACTTCTCTTCTCAGAGTTCCACTCTCCTCTCCCTGGCCCCTCACCCTATTCTGTGCCTCAGTGCCGTCCCCTGAGTCCTTGCTCTCAGCAGCTGGTAAGCAGACCTCCAGTGCTAGCATGTGCCATGGTTTGCCCCTCCCATGCCTAGGTGCACAGCCAGCCATGAAAGAGCTGTCATGAAGAGCAGGCTCAAGATTCCGGGTACTCCAGCTCTCCTGTGCCCCTTGGATCACCCTGGTTAGGGGAAGGCCACAAGCACTCCCAATCCATGTGGTCCCCAGCATTGGCTCTGCCTGCTACCAAGTACATGGCTTTTTCTTTTTCTGACAGTGCAATATTGCATATAATAACAATTACCAATGACCTCCACTGGGTTGTCCAATCTCATTATTGCCGATGCATTTGGTACTTGCCACTGTCAATTTGCCTCAGCTGAGGTTTTATTCAGTGGGATATGATAGAGCTGTACAGCAATCTTTTTCCATTTAAATAGTTTAATTGAGGAAAGCTATCAGATGTTTCCAAATTTAATGTATACAACAATTTGCTTTTTCCTATCTCTTTTCAGAGTTGAGTTGGAAGAAAATGACATCTGATTCTTATAGAAGGAAAGCAATTACATTTTGGCGTCTGCCTTCCCCGGCTTGCATATGTTTTTAAACATAAAAAGAAATTCTTAATATGTAATTGTCAGGTAATAAAAAGGGAAAAATATTTTACTTTGCGTTTATGAAGTAATTTTTCAAAAGCATAAGGGAATTACATGTTAATGTTTTATGTTTATGATTGCACTCTAATACTGCACTATTTCTTCAAGTTTGGGGTCTTTTTTTTTTTCCCCTCTCGGAAGATGAAAGCTGAGATGATCGGGTCTGGCTCAAACCCTGCCTCCCTGCCAGAGCTGTGCTTGTGCACCCGGAATTGCCTCCTCAGAGTCCCCTCCCAGAGCTCCTGCCCTCTGCACCATGATTTAGCACTTGTTTTCCACACTAAATTATTACAACGTGACACAGAATGGCCCTCCTATCTACACTGCACACTTCTTGAGAGTATAGAAAATTCCTTTTGCATTCTTATTTTCTCCACAATCCTCAGCAAAAGGCTAGGCTCAAAATAGTTGATGCTTATCAAACACTTGCTGAACAAATTTATTCACTAAATTGTCAAATAATCATCAAATAATGAGGATGATGTTATTCTAGCACCTAGTGCATGATTGAGAAGAGGCCCATTGAATGGAATGGGATGGATGGATGGAAGGGTGGGTAGTTGGGTGGATGGGTGGATGGATGGATGTGAGTATGGGTGGGAGGTTGGGTGGATGAGTGAGTGGATGGATAGACTCTACATAATGAATCTGAGGTTGTTCTGACATTTGCCCAGTTGGATTAGATCTGACAGTCCCCCAAGCTCTTTCTTAGCTACAAGACTTATTGACACCATGGATCATAAGATCATGGGTCTCAAAGCATTTTCCAGAAAGTATCAAGGGGCTTCTCACAGAATCATAGGGTATCAGGAAGTCCTCCATCTTACTATCTCCATTTCTCAGAGAAGAAACTGGTGGCCTCTAAGTTCATTACAGTATTTGCTGAGATGTTATGATTACAAACTTCAACTCAACACTGCCCAGCAATTCTATTTCTTTTTAAGTACAAGATGAATCTCCTCAAATATCCCATATCACTTCTGAGTTGATAACCTCACCTCCTGCTCCAATGAGAAAAGAGAAGCAGTTGGCAGGAACTCCCTCACCTTTCCTCCACCAAATCTTTAGTCTGACCCCTCTTGGACCGTCTTCTCTGTCTTTCCTCCTGTCTTCATGGCAAAGCTGCCTTCCCCGTTAAAGCTGACCCCTCCACTCCAGTGCGGGATCCAGTGCCCGGTCTCCTGCTCAGGCCTCTTCTGTGTGGTCTCCTGCCCATCATCCATGTAGTCCCTCTCCTGGATCCTCAATACACTAATGTAGTCTAGTTTTGTCCCTTAAAAAAACCAAAAAAACCAAAAAACAAAAATCTACTCTCTTAACCTTGCCTCCTTCTCCAGCCACCATCTTATGTTTCTGCTTACCCTTCCAGAAAAATTTCTGAACTGTCTGTGTGGACCATCTCCACGTCCTCATCTCCTGTGTTTTCTACTGTGCACCCCAGTTGGCTTCTGTCCTCACATCACCCCAAACTGCTCTTGTCTAGGTCACCAGTTTGACCTTTCTGCTGCCAAGTCCGATGGACAATTTGGGTCCTTAACCTGCCCTCTTAGCTAGAACTTAGCACAGGACAGGTTATCAACCTGGTATTTATTCATTTATTTATCTGTTTATTGCTTATCTCCCACTCTGAAATGTAAACTCTCTGTGGGTAGAAACCTTCTGCATCTAATTTACTGGTATATCCCTGGTGCCTACTCAGGCACCTGTCACATGGTAGATGTTGAATAGATTTTGGCATCGCCCAATGCACCTGCTTTAACAATCTCAAATGTATTCCATGTCACTAACACATAGAGACATAGAATTTGAGATTTCGGAGAGAACTTACAAGTGATTAGATCAAAGTGTTGCTGCACCAAAGTTGAAGTAATTAGCCTGATGTCCTGCTGATGGAAGCTTCTGGAAGAGCTAGCACTTGAGCCAAGTGCTCTTGATTCTCTGCCTGGGCTCTCTGCATAACACCTGGCCCTATATGCTTGTGTGGCAGAGTCTGGGTGCTATAGAATCCACCCTTGGCAGGAGCAGAGGTTTGGGAGTGTGATCTCTCAATTCAAAGTGGATTCAATAACCAAGCAGGGAAGAAAAGCGTGCACATGGCGATTTATGATCTTTTCTTAAAATTTTGTGGCCGAGTACCTAGCTTTAGTTCAACTAGTTAAATGAACATATTTGTGTTTCTGAAATATGTTTGACCATCTATTTTCACAATTAAAACAGATTTATGATTTTCTGGATCATATAAATAATGCATGTGAATTGTGAATATTAATAATTCAAAGAATAGAAAAAAATTTAAGTAAGTAAAAGGTACCTGAAATCCCATCACCTAAGGTAATTGCCATTAAAAATATTTTTACTTGTTTAGTGAAATGTAATACAAATACGGAAAGGTGCACAAATCATACATGTGCAGCTTAATGAATTATTACAAGATGAATTCCCATATTCCCACGTATCCACTAACCAGGACAAGCCAGAGAATATGAATGGCTGCCCAAAAGTCCTTGGACCACCTCCCATTTCCTCCCCTCCCCTCCTCCTCAAGGATCATTACCGTCTTGAATTTTAACATCATAAATTAGTTTTATTTGCTGACCTTTATATAAATGAAGTAATTTGGTATTTTTTTCCTTGTTTAGCTTTTTTCCCCTAAATATTGCATGGAGATTCATCCATGTTGTGCTGTCATTTGTTCATTTTCACTTCTGTAAATATCCCACTGTAAGAATATACTAGTATTTATTTATCCATGCCACTGTTGTTGGGCATCTGGTGTTTTGATTTAGGACTCTTACAGAATGCTGCCACAAACATTCTTGTACGTGACCTTTATGGCACGTGTGCCCACATTCTGTTAAGTGAACATCTAGCAATGGAATTATTCCTTCATCTTGTACATTCAACTTTGTCGAGCAGTAGCAGTTTTCCAAAGTGATTATATCAATTTATATACTCACCAGCAGTTTTTGAGCACTCCTTTTGTTCTACATCCTTACCAACACTTTTCATTTTAGCCATTCAAAGGGTATGTATATCTCAGTATGGAGTTTTTTGATTCCTAATATAATTAACCACCTTTTTGTGTGTTTATTGGCCATTTCTATATTATTCTGTAAAATTCCTGGTCAGATATTTTGCCATTTTTCTGTTGGGTTATTGTTCTGTGCCTAATGCTTTATAGTTCTGGGTTTGAGTTCTTTGTTACTTTTTATATGCTGTAAATTCTTCTTTCAGTGGTTTCTTTTGATAAACTGAAGTTCTTAATTCTAATGTCCAATATATTAGTTTTTTCCTTTATGATTAGTGAGTTTTGTATCAGATTTAAGAAATCTTTCTCTAACCAAGGTTGTGAAAAAATTCTCCTATATTATCTTCTAGAAGCTTTATTGATTTACCTTTAACGTTGACAACCATGATCCACTTGGAATTCATTTTTGTGTATGGTGTGAGGTAGGAGTCAGGTTTTATTTTTCTACATTTAGATATCAAATACACATAATATCACCTATTGAAAAGGTGTCCTTTTCTGCTGCCTTGCAAATTCACCTTTGTCACAAAGTTTCCATTTGTGCACACATCTGTTTGTGGTCACACTATATTTAACTCTATTGGGCTGTTCACTTTTCTTTGCACCAATACTGTATTGTCTTGGTAGCTTTATAAGTCATAAGTCTTGATATGTGATAGTGCAAGACATCTCCTCACCTTCCCCTATGCATCTTGTTTTTCTTTGTTAAGAATGTCTTAGCCATTTTTTGCCTTGTGTATTTTTATAAAAATTTTAAAATTAGCTTAACAATTTACACACACACATACATGTGTGCATGTGTTTGGACACACAAACCTCCTGAGGTTTGTATTAGAATTATATTGAATCTACAGATTAATTTGGAGAGAACAGGCATCTCTACAATATTCAACCCATGAATAAATCATTAATATTGTGAATATTCTTTCATACTTCTTTCTCGATGTATAGTTATATACACATCATATAATTTTACATACATTGGTTCATATCATTCACGCTGATTTTATCAAGGCCACCATTCTTTTATGTTTTATCTTTTTTTAGCACCTTTCTGATTCCCTGTACACATATATACACATATACACACACACCCCCCACCACTCACTCCCCATTATTTCTCTCTCATGTTTACTCATATCAATCTTTTTTTAACCTTTCCATAATATTCTTCATGTTCATATAGTCATTTATGCACATAAATATATGTTTATACATTATAAAAGGTCATCATTGCAAAATGGATCTCATATATATACCCGTCTCTGCATTTTGCTTTTCTCACCTAAAAATATATGGTAATAATCCCTCAAAAGCAACAAAAAATAATATCCAATATAACTTTTTTAAGAGCTGTGCAATATTCCATGGTATAAATCTCCTACAATTTATTCAATTATTCCTCTGTTGATTGGCATTAATTTTGTTTCCAAATTTGTGCAGTTGCAAACAATGTTGATATGAACCTCCTTGACCTTAAACAAACACATCATTACTAGAATTTTTTTTAAAGGATAAATTCCCAGGAGTGGGATTGCTAGGTTGGAGGGTGTGTGTATCTTACATTTTAATAACCATTGTCCAATTACTTTCTAAAAATGTAATGACTCACATTTCCTCTAATCATGTATAAGAGTAGGCTTTCCCCCCACCAACATTTCTGCCAATGGTTGGAGTTATCACTCTTTAATTTTTACCAGTTTTGCAGTGGAAAGAATATCTCCTTGTTACTTTCATTTGTATTTATCTGACTACTAGAGAAGTCTTTCATCTTTTCATATGTTTGTTGACATTTGAATTTGATCTTCTCTGAACTTTTTCTTTACATCTTTTGCCCATTTTCCTGTTAATTATTTGATATTTTCTTATTAATTTGCTAGAAACTTTTAGTACATATCAGATATTAATGTTTTCTCAGTAATCTTCATTGAAAATTTGTTCCCCAAGGTATTATTTTCCTTTGTTTATGACATTCTTCACCATACTAATATATTAACTTTTACATAGTTAAATATGTCTATCTTTTTCTTTATAGCTTCTAAGTTTTCTGACTTGGTAAAAATTTTTTCTTTCCTTCAACCATGACCCTTGGGAGATCTACCTATGAATTTCATATACGTGTGTGTGTGTATTTAAGAATTTTCTTGTAATAAGGTGACTTATTTATTTACTTTACTTTAAATTTTTAATCCAGGTTAATGTTTTGATATGATGTGGGAATAGGGAATCCAACTCTATTTTCTTCTAAACACATTTTTAGTACCATTTGTTAAACAGACTATCTTTTTTGCTGGGATTTGTTGCTAAGTTTTCCTTTTTCTATTCCTATGTTAATCTCATGCCTTATATAGTATATTTTTACATCTGGCAGGAAATCAAGTTACCCTTCCCAAACTACTCTTTAAAAATTTTTCTTGGCCCTTTTCAGACATTTATTTTTTCATATCAATTTTTAGATAATTTCATACAATAAAAATCCATTTGAATTCCAATTGGAATTTCATTACTTTATGTAGTAATTTGGGAGAGAATTGAAATTTTTATGATATAACTCTTCCCATCCAAGAACGTGGAATGGTTTCAACTTGTACAGATACTATTTTATTTCTTTCAAAATTATATAAATGTCTTCATATTGGTTCAATTCTATATTTGAGTTCCCATCTGTGTTGCCTTGAACATCTAGGAGTTAGGCTCAGACAAGTATCATAGACTAAACTTGCTGAGACAGAAGACCTTAATTAGTCCAGCAATCTATAAAAATAAAAACAAGCCCACTGGCAAGTTTTTAGGGCCAGTGTGTCATACTGACTTTGGAGTCAAACAAATTTGGTTCAAATCTGGCTTGCTAAATGAGCTGCAGTTTCTTCATCTGTAAAGCAGATTTAATAATATTAATATCTACCTCATTGGATTGAAATAAGAATTAAAGAAGATCATGGTCTGCAGAGCAGATGACAGTGTTGGCACATAGTAGGTGGTCAATAAGTGCGTAAGGAAGGTTTTTCCCTTCTTCCTCTTAAATGTTTGTTAATTTTAAAACAGAGGGAAAAAACCCCCATGCATTGCATATAACACACTTGGAAGACTGCCCGCGGCCTTTGGTCCTCCAACTTGGGCTCAGAGCTACGTGCGTCCTCACAATCCTAGGGATCTCCGGCCTCCCAGGCTCACTCTCCCTCCACACTGGGAATCCGGGCCTCCTGTAGTCAGCAAGATTTCTCTCAGCAGTTGCCTCTTATTCTGAGTTATGTGGATATTATTTTGGGTGTCACTTCTGTTATTTTTAACATCTTTTTCCCTTGAGGACACTAAGACCTAGAAAGGTAACAGGAATGGTTCTCAACTCTAAAAGACCTCAAACCCCTTTCAGAAAATCAATGAATTTCTTAAAATAATTATAAGGAGAAATAAAATGAAAGTAATTTATAATAAAATAATGCATATTTCTGTATGTAGATTCAGGTATATCTACACTAGAAGACAGTGAGTGTAGCACCAACTCGTAAGTTTGAATTTAGGACACGCTGGTGTGTGTATATATAAGTATATATGCATATACATATATGCATATGTATATGTTTTTACATATATGTATGTTTATGTGTCTATATGTAGATAGATATAGAGAATGTTGAGGCTCAGAACATGACAACCCAAAATATAGTACCTTGGCAATTGAGAAAATCCCTGATGTAAGACAGTCATTCTCTGATCTTCTCCCACCTTTTTGTGTGAGAGCTGGCTGTAAAAGAATCCTCCGACTACTTCCCCTGAAAGTGGGTCACAAGACCTGCATGTGACAGGTGTCCAGCCCATACCCAGAGGAAAGGAAAGCTGCACAGAGAGGCCAAGAAGGATCTGAACAAACAGGCCTTGCAGAGTCTCCGAGTCTATTATTATTGGTTCAGAGCCCCTTTTTGTCCAGTGACATTTCTACGTGCCTCTCCATTTTTCACTGAACCTTAGCATAAAAATACACAGTCTTTCCTGGATCTTTGGGCCTTAATTTCTGAAGCCTCCCACGTCACATGAAATTTCGATTGAATAAATTTGTTATGCTTTTTTCTTGTTAATGTTTGTATGAGGGTCAGCCAGGAACCTTGCAACAGATGAGGAAAAGCTATTACTTCCCCACCCCACAATGGATCCATCCATTGACAGATAGGGATGTGTCATATTGCCATCGTCCAAGTAGTGTAATGTGCCCAAATGGTAAAGATCCCTTAAGGAGATCACTGGAAAAAGAGTTCCTTTTCCCTTGATTTACGTGATAGTTGTTTTCTTGGGAACATCAGAGTATATCATAATGGTGCAAAATACTTTGATTTATGTGTGATACGATGTGGGCTCAGATCATCGTAAGCAGGTTGTTCATCTCTACAGACTGGCGGTGCGTCGTGCCGGACAAAATGAGTTTGTCCCGCACGTGGGGCAGGACCGCCAGTATCCCAGCCTTACCCTCACCAAACGCGCCCCCGCACTCCCAAATGGAGTGCCAATCCACAGACCCCTACGAAGTGTCCAAAATGCTCCCTAGGGGGCAGTGGCGGCCCCGCGGCGAGCTCGCCCCCAGCCGGTGACCCGCGATCCGCCTGCCAGGGGAGGGGACGGCCCGACGTCCGCCCGGCGCGAGAGGGACGGGCCAGGGAAGACGGATGCGGCGCGCGCGGCTCTGGGGGCCCGGCCAGGATTTCCTCCGACCTCTGCGGCCCCTCGGCCGGCGCCGAGAGCAACAAGCTCCCGGCTTACGGAGGAGGTCAGGGGAAAGTGATTTCAATTAGAGGGGGATCACCGAGGTCTCAAGCCAACGCAGACAAGTTGTGTAACACCGGCGGCGCGGCGAGCGGAGTCATTTATCCTTCTCTGAGCCAGTCAGCCTGGGTTTTGCAGGAAGCCCCCATGCCCCGCCCGCCCCATCTCCCCTCTCTTTCGGCCTCTGAAAGAAAAGGGAAAGAGCGGGCAAAGAGAAAGGGCGGCCTTTCGTGGAATTTCTCATCTCTGCGGGCTGAGTTGCCGGCAACTAATCACGGAGAAGAGCGCGCACCGAGTCCTGCGCGGAGGGTCTGCCTCTTGCCCCCAGACCTCGGCCGGACTGGAGGTCTTGAGGGTTTCAAGCGTGAAACCTGAGAAAGGAAACGAGGAGAGGCACCCTGAGAGCCTGCCAGCCTCCTGCCCCTCCTTTGCTGCTGTCTGGGTCCTCCCCATCCTCAGAGCCCATCTCCGGGCCTCCTCCTCCAGGAGGGCGCCCAGGCCTTGCCTTCTCTGGGCATCCAGAGCACCCACTGTTAAGTCCTGCCCTGCCTTGGTCTCCCAGTGGCTCTTGAGGTTGGTCTGTTTCTCCAACCACTAGTCTGGCCCCTGGTTCTGGTTGACTGGCTGCATTCTGTCTTAGAGCTTTCTAAATTCATGTTGATTTCTGGGAACCAAATGTAAACCTTGGCGGGCTAGGGTGTGTGCGACAGAAGTGAAGAGGGGCAGGTGGCCTGAGGAGCAAGTGAAAAGACCCTGTAGGTTGGTGCTGAAGAGGAGAAGAGGGAGGGAGGCAGGGAAAGCCGGCAGGCAGCAAGTCCTCAAACCCTGTCCATGGAGCTGGGACAGCAACACCTCCGCATAGGACTATGGAGAGGGACAGCCCACCCTCTGGGGCAGCTCACCCAGCAGAGCGACTGGCAGTAATAGCTGTTTGGAAAACGGCAGCTAAACTGCTCATATCTGTATCAGCACACGTGGTCTGCAGGCCAGTTTTGGAGGTCCGAACTGGCCCGAAGGGAGGCTATTAGGAGGCTTTGCAAGGTAAAATCCTTTGATTCTAAACTGTCCTTCGCCCCTGACAAAAGGGGTTTGGAAGTGCACAAGAGCCCTGACAACACTGGAAGAGAAGGAAAGGGCTCAATTAGAAAAGTAACTAACTTTTTTTAAAAATAGAGGATGCACAGAGGTGTAAAACACAGTCCTTGCCCTCAAGGACTTGCCCTACAGTTGGAGAGAAGCCTTGTGAAAAAATGTGACCAAATCCAAATTATGTGTGTGAGGGGTGCAGGGGAAGGGGCAGTGGCATCCCTGATGTCCTAGTCCAGAGGCCCAGGCTCCAGGCTGGCCCTGCTGCTAAAATATATGACCTCAGCAAAGCCACTTAACCTCTGCCAAATGGGGCCTCAATATCTTTCCAACTCACCTCACTCGGGTATTGTGAGGCTCTACCGAGATAATGGATGTGGAAACACCTTGAAAGGAAAGATCATGCCTCCCATGCCAGGAAGTCTGATTTCAGGCAGGACTTCCCTCTGACAGGATGGATGATTCACGAACTTAAATAACAATCTCACCGCTTACATGCCCTCTACTGCTATTCGAGTTTCCACCCAGTTGTTTTAATTGTTTTAAAATTATGTGCGCACCACAGAGAACTGTGGGTAGTGGAGATCTCAACTATGCCTGGGTATTTTTTGTCTTTCTCTTAGGAGAATGAATTCAGGGTTCATCCATCAGTGTTACATGCAGCGGTGGTCTACTCTCGTCCCTGTAGGGGAAAGCCCTTTAGGTTTGGAGGGGGAGGGGTGCAGTTCAGCATCTCCTGTTCCTCCAAGTACTGCCCCTCTGCTACAAGCGACAGGCGACACTTATCTTCACCCTGGGCATTCCTACCTCAGAGCCTCCTGCAATGCCCACACCTACCCAAGTCTGGACCACCCAGTGCTGGAGCCACCTCCCACCTGCCCTCTCATGCCCACTGCCCAGCTCAAAAAATTATCACATGTCCCATTTTATGGAAACTATCTTTTTTATAGAGAAATGGCAAGTGTATTTACAGTTGAACAAAAAGAAGGTAACAGTTTAATATCTACTTCTTCTGTAATGAAAGTTCTAATGCAGAGGGGGAATTTCAGTGGTGGTACTCTGATATGATGATAAGTGAATCAGAGGATAACATTCACAAATCACCAAACTCACAAAAGTATAAAGCTGGCCCAATAACTATTACATTATCTGCATGTATTGTGCCCCTCAGAACTGAGCTATAGCTGGTCTTGCTGAGACGCTCTGGCCATGCTCCTACCTATTAGTGAATGACACATTTGTGTAGCATGTGTGTGTGTGTGCGTGTATGTGTATATATTGGATACATGGGTATTCAATAAAGATGACACTGGCAAACTTTTAATATATATGCAAAGGCTCAGAGTCAAAAAGTAAGTTGGTCTTTGGTACGCATATGTTCACAATAGCCAAAGTCCAATTGTGAGATTCCATCCATAGTTCAGAAGAACAAGTCTCCCATTCAGAAATTATCCTTTCACTTATCTCCCTTCCCCAAGGTCAACAATTTCAAATTCTTCTTCTTCTAAGCATTAGTAAATGAAAGTGTGTTTGCATTTCCAATACTAAAGCCAGCTCAACGAAAACGTTTGTTTGTGCCTCTGATTAAAGTAGGCTGTTTTAATGTGATGTGCTTTATAAACAGAGGTATGTATGGAAGCACAAATATAATCCAGTCCATACACATCAAATTTTTTTAAAAGTCTGATTGAAACTGTGGTGAGTAATGTTAGTATAACCATAAGTCTAAAATTATTCATTTCCCAGAACCCAATATTTCCTCTTATACTCTTGTACATGTGTGCAAGGAGTAGTATAGAAGGTATTCTACTATTGTGAAGGGGTCATAGAAGGTATTGGAGAAGAGGGTATCGTGGAAGAAGATGTTGTACTATTGCAAGATAAAACTGTGAAGTATTTATGTGACAGAATGCCACATTACAGGTATAAAGAACATAATTCTACTATCACATAAGCCAGTACAAAACAAACAAACAAAAGCAACCTTGCACACCGATATGTTCAATATGATACCACTTATATTCATTTAAAAATACACAGAAACACTACCAGGATTTGTTCCCAGAGACACAGATGTTTGTAAAAGTACTTAAAATGGACTGGATGGAAACACATCAAGTTCGTGATGGTGGGGGCCTGATCATGGGGCACCAAGGGATTGGCAAGAGAGGAAGTGGGGAGAGACAACAGGGAATGTCAACTCTACTCAAACTACTGTATTTCTTTTATTTAACACAATGATGTTGTATCTTTTATTTGACACAATATTAATAACTGTCACTTCTGGGTGGTGGGTACACCCGTCTCTGTTATGTTATTCTCTGTACTTTTCTGTATTTTTTTAATTTCAGAAAATAAAAAAAGCAGATGAACACAAATAAATAATTAGCTAGAAGCGCACATGCCATTCACTCATCTACCTCTCCAATTACCGCACATCCTTTAAGGGTTAATCAGATCATATCTTGCCCATAAACCCCATCCTGCTAACCTACCCACAGAAATTTCTCCTCTGAATTTCTGCAGTGCTGTCTGTAGCATGCATTTGGCCCCTAGATTATACCGAGTTTGGCACCTGATCATTCTTTGCTTCATGACGTTTTCTGTTGTTAGTGTTTTTGAGCCTTATCTCTTGGAGGGGTGAACATCCATCTCATGCCTCCTCCCAGCACAGGCAGGGCTCAGAGGACACTCTCGGGAAATGCTTGGGACCTTTTCATAAGGCAGAACGCCTTTTCATGTAAATTTCAAGGACTCCACTTGGGCGTAGCATCCATCAACTGAGAAAATTGAGAATGATCAAATCTCCTAAGAATGCAATAATGTCTTTAAATTCATTTGTTTATTTATCAATCTCAAACATCCATAAGCATGTGAAAATTGCTATCTTATGTGCAAAGACTTTTTTCCTTTCAGTCTCCTGATAATGCTGAATCACCAAATGGACCCCTGATCCTCTTGCAACCAATTCTTTATATCCCTTACCTTGGCACTCCGTGGCCCTCAGTTGAGCACCTCAGCTCCTTCTGGTGCTGTCCCCTGTCGCAGGTCACCCACTCCATCCTCTTGGCACCTGCTGTGGTCCAGCTTCACATACCTTTTTCCAGTTACTGTCCACAGCATGTAGTTGACTTTGTTCCAGCTTCTGCTCTGACTGACCTCTCTGCAAAAGCCAGGGCCCCATCTGTTCCACCATCCCACTCAGAGGCCTCCTTCTCCTTCAAACTTTCCCCACCACCATCAGCTGGAAGTAATCTCTCCTCTTTCCATGGCCCATTACCTGTACCTGTTATGGCCCCAAAACTGTCTACCTCCTATTGTTACTTTTTTTTTTTTTTGAGGTCTTACTTTTTTTGAGGATATGAACTCCTCGAAGATGAGGTTGCTGGGATGTAGCTGTTGGATAACCAAGCGGTCCAGAGTGTTTGGCTGCAGCCCATGCCAGCTGTGACCCATGTAAAGCTGCATGCCAAGCAAGGTGCAGAGTCAAGCTCTAGTGCCCCCTGCAGGGCAGGAACGGGCCCTGCCCCAAATGCTAGGCACAGAGCCCTGTTATCAGACCAAGAAATTCTTAACCTGCACCTTTCCCCTAACTGGCCTGGCCCACACAGTAGAGGCCTCTGGACTAATTTTTACTGCTGTTATTTGACTTTCTATCTGAGCAGCCTCCCCGGAGGATGCTGGGAGCTATTGCTTTCCTGCTGAGCCCACGCCTGTGCCTCTAAACTTTGGCAGACTACTAGGGTCCTTGGAGAGCACCTGTTTGACCCCCTCATTCTCCCATAACCTTGATCCCAGCTGCAATGCCAGCACTGAGCTAGGAGTCCAGTGGCCTGGGATCTTTCCTCTTTGGTCATGTCTTCTGTAAAATAGGCCTGTGACACTCTGTCAAGCCTCTTCAGCTCTGAAGTTCCCTAGAGCACTTTGCACTCCTGATGGCAATTTACAAAAGACAAATAAAAAAAAAAAACCTGGGCACCAAAAGGTATAGGCAAATCCCAAAATGGTCACTATGGCTATGTCATTATGAGTGAATTTTTTTTTGAACTGCAGCTGCATTATTATCTTTTCTATTTAAAAGGGGGTGAAATAGCTTGCAGAGGGGCCACCTCCGGATTTGTGGTTCCCATTCACTCAGAAGCCCGTGGGCTCCCAGCTCATCTACCCCTCCCTCCGCGGTAGAAAGGCATCCCACACCGGCAGGTGGATTTTGACCTCACTCTGGCAGCTGCAGCCATCCAGGCTCTGTGACCTGCAAAACAGGCACCTTCACCTCCGACACCCACGGGCACCGGCGAGCCTGCGTTCTTCGCTGCTGGAAGCCGACTGCGGCCGGAGGACGCTCACCTCCAGGAACAGGCCAGGCTGCCGCGGGGGTGGGGGGCCCGGAGGGGGTCGGGGCTCCACTGAGCCCTCGAGAACATTAAGCCTTTGCACTCCCACCCCCCATGATATAGCTGATCAAAAAACGGAGGCAAACAAAGGCGGGTGAATGGGAATCAAATTGAGTTGGAGCAGCGGACAGATGGGGCCTGCCAGGCGCCCACAGCCCGTCCTATTCATTTAAAAAAAAAAAAAACCTGTAATCTGCCTCCTCCCCACGGCTTTGCGAAGGGTGGGATGTACGGGATGGGGGTGGGGCGCTGGACCGGGGCCCAGATGTTTTCCAAACCACTGGATCCCAGCGCTCCCTTGGTAACCTTGCTGGCAGGTTAATTGTCTCTCTTGTGCTCCGGACGTCTGGTTTTGTTGATCAGGTTTTCTTTAAGCGGTGTATGCCTGTACTAAAAGATTGAGGGGCGGGGCCGTGACCCCCTGCAGCTATAGGCACGTGTGTGGGCCGAGGTTACATGCAAGCAGATTTGCAACGTAAGTCCTACTATGTTGGGAGCTTTCCGGTAAAAAGAATGTTCCTTCCATGCTCTCATTTAATTCCAACAACAAATGTGAAATGCATGGGGCTTGGTTCACAGTCTCAGTTTACAGACGAGGACAACTAAGTGATTGCTTAAAGTCAGTCACATGGTTACTTGGTTATTGACTAGGGCAAAGCATTGTCTAGCACACATGCAAATGCACTTATGTGTGCATCACACATGTGACCACATGCACCAACATTTATTTGCTCTTGCCTCTGCACACCCACAGGTGCACACATGGGCTACATATGCAGCTTTGTGTGTACTGGCAGAGAGAATCCTTCCCATCTGTGAAGCCTCTTACTCCTCACTACATCTCTGCCTACACCCCTCTTCTTGTACCTGCCCTCACATGTGCAGGGCACACACTTTGCTCTGGACCCATGTCCCATTCTTCAAGGGGCCACACCAAATGAGCCCTGAGATACCATCTTAATCCCCACAATATTTCTCTGAATCGGATTACAGAGTTGTTCTTAGAAAGTTGTCTGCCAGGCAAAAGAAGGCTACCCCATTAATGGGGAGGAGGGATCAAGAGAGTAGCCTGAGAAATCAGGTGTCAAGCTGACCTTTTAGAGAGAGCCAAGTACTCATTCTTACTATTGATTCCTTTCCAGGTGGACAAAAGGCACTTTATCTCCCAGCTGTTGAGCTAAAGGCAGGGCCAGCAACATGGCGCAACAAAGACAATGGTCTTCTGTGCCACAAGAATACATAGGCAAAGAGCCCTAGACCCATATCTTTTAAATATAAATCACAGGACTTGGCATTCTGCCATTAGAGATTTATTCCTTGAGGGTAAGCATTGCCCTCTACAATCTTTAGAAATGGAAATTCTTGCTTCATCCCACCTGGCAAATACGTTAGATCTCTTGCATAGTAGTCCTCAGTCTTAGTTGCTGAACATATTTTAAATAGAGATTTCCATACTCCACTCCCAGAAATTATCACGCATTAATGTATTCATTCAACAAATATGCCCTAAGCACCCACCTTCCATATGCCAGAAGTTGATCTAGACACTAGGGATAGGGCAGTAAATTAAATAGACAAGGTCCCTGCCTTCTGGGAGCTTATATTCTAGTAATGGGGTATAGCGACAATAAGCAAATAGATGAATAAGTATCAAAAATGCCAGATAGGCCGGGCGCGGTGGCTCACGCATGTAATCCTAGCACTCTGGGAGGCCGAGGTGGGCGGATTGTTTGAGCTCAGGAGTTCGAAACTAGCCTGAGCAAGAGCGAGATCCCGTCTCTACTAAAAATAAAAAGAAATTAAGTGGACAACTAAATATATATAGAAAAAATTAGCCGGGCATGGTGGCGCATGCCTGTAGTCCCAGCTACTTGGGAGGCTGAGGCAGAAGGATTGCTTGAGCCCAGGAGTCTGAGGTTGCTGTGAGCTAGGCTGACGCCATGGCACTCTAACCCAGGCAACACAGTGAGACTTTGTCTCAAAAAAAAAAAAAAAATGCCAGATAATGACAAGTGATATGCAAAGACTTAGGATGATGCAAAAGACAATTTCAGTTTGGTGGCCAGGGAAGACATCTCAGAGAATGTGACACTAAAGCAAAGGCCCACCATACAAAGGTGTAAGGAAACAACCATACAAAGTCACGTCAGAAATGGCTCAACCCAAATGAAAGAAAGACAAGGTCAAAAATGGATAAAGGGGCTGGTTCAGGTAGCCCACTGAAAACTAGGCTAAGGAATGTGGATTTTATTCTAAGAGCTATGGGATAGCATGTTGGTGGGGGTGGGGGTGTTGTTAAGCAGAGAGGTGACTTGATCCAATTTGCTGTTGGGAGGAGAATGGATTGGAGGGAGCAAGAAAGGAAGCAGGAAACCCAGTCTGGAGGGTATCACAGTGGCCCAGGTGAGAGGTGACAATGGACTGGCTGAGGGAGGTAGAGGCAGAAGCTGAGAGAATTAGACTAATACTAGATGAGCGTTGACTTAGGGCTGAGAGGCCTTACTGATGGGCTGGAGGTGGGAATGAGGGAAATAGAAAAGTCAAGGACAACCTTTAGGTCTTTGGTGTGAGCCACGGCTGGATAGTAATGTTGTGTATTGAGATGGGGGAGGGGACTGAGGGAGCAGCTGAAGGGAGAAAATCAAGGATTTGCCTTTGGCCATGTGAAGTTCAAGATGACCAGTAGCTATTCATCTGGAAAGGATGCAAGAGTCTGGAGTGAGTCTTCCCACTAGAGAGGTAGACTCAGTAGCCATTGAGTAAAGTGGGTATTTTACAGCCATTGGACTGGATGAGACAGAGAGAAAGCGGACAAAGAAGAGAAGGGGGCCAAGGACTGAGTCCTGAAGCCTCATGACCTTTAGAGACCATGCAAACGAGGAGGAGGAGTCAGCACACAGCCGGCAGGGAGATGGCAGGAACACCTGGAGAGTGGGACTTTGGGGAAGCCAAGAGAAGGGTGTTCAAGAAGGAAGAAATGATTTTATACTAAGTGGCACTGAAAAGTCAGGGAAGGTAAGAACAGAGCAATGACTTTTGAGTATGGCCGCATGAAAGTCACTGGTGACTCTGGCAAGAATAGTCTCAGTGGTGTGGTGGGAACAGGAGCCCAGGTGGGGCAGAGGAGAGAGTATGGGCTGAGGAGGCAGAGAAACAGACTTCAACAACTGCTACGAAAAGTCCTCCTACGAAGGAGATAAAGGCAGGTTAGTAGCTACCAGGAAATGAGGGTCAAGAGAGAGTATGGAGTCCTTTATTTGAAGATATGAATCAAAGAAAACCCCGAAAGAGACCCACACAACTCTAGAATTGCGAGATGTCACCTACTGTTGCTTACTCATTTCAAAGGAGGCGAGTGGAGGTCCAGAGGTGCAGAGTCACCGGTCAAGGGCACAGCCTGGTCTGCAGCCAGGAGGGGACCCCAGGGTTCCTGCTGCTTCTCAAATGAGGCTTAGAGGGGGTGGGCCAGTTCGTGAGGATCCCAGGTGAGCCACCAGGACAGCTTGTTACCCCTTCTGCATTGGTGCCACACTCCCGCTTGCCTGCCCTGGGACACCCGCCCCTTTCCCAAAGGCCTTTGTGGGCTCTGTAGGGGAGAAAAAAATAATATAATATCTTCTGTTCACCCATCGCTGAGTTCGGGCCCCTACCACAAAACACAGATTAATAAAAGAAAAGCATACAAATTGATTTAGTATAAATTTTACATGACACGAGACCCTTCAGAAAGAAAGATCCAAAGAAACAGGGAAACTTGTGTATTTTTACAGCCATGTGTCACTTAAGGACAGGAATACGTTCTGAGAAATTTCACCATTGTGAGAACATGGGAGGGTGGATTTACACAAAGCTCATTGGTACAGCCTACTGCATACCTAGGCTGTATGGTATGGGCTTTTGCTGGTAAGCTACAAACCTGTATAGCATGTACCTGTACTGAATACCGTAGGTGACTGTAACACAATGGTAAGTGTGTGTCTAAACATATCTAAACAAAAAAGGTACAGTAAAAATACAATTTAAAAGATAAAAAATGGTACACCTATATTGGGCAGCTTCATTATAATCTTATGGGACTACCATCATGTATGTGCAGTCACTGTAGATTTGATGAAGAGGGAACAGTCTTGCAGAAGTATCATTGGACAAAGGGGAATGATCTCAGCATAATAAACTGGGGGGAGCTTAGCAAGGCCAGTTTGTTCAGATTCTTCTCTCTGTCCTTGTGTCTTCAGAGATAAGAACAGTTCTTTCCTTCCGTATAGGGAGGTTATCTCTCACCCGAGGGTATTTTGACCTACTTTGGAGAAAGATCAGAGAATTCTTTCACGGCCCACTTCAGGGGTGAAAGGTAGGAGGAGGTCAGACAGACGTTCCCACCTCTGCTGTTTTCTCAAATGCCCAGGTGCCATGTTTTGAGACAGCTTGTCCTGAACCCCGCCAGCTCCCTGGCAGGACCTGAGCAGACAAGCCTCTAGTGTTAACACTTTGGGGTTTTAGTTCACATGCTTACCCCTCCCTTCCTGGGGGTCTTCCAGGGGGCTACAATCAATGAATGGCAACCTAGGACCAGAGACCAGGACTTTCTCCAGGTGAGAAGGGACAGATGGGCTGCCTCTCCTCTACAGCTTCATTGGGCTGACATGGCTTTGTGGAGTCACACTGGCCCTAAATCATGAATGACCACATGGCAAAGAGCTCTGGACAGGATTCCAGAGTTCTGAGTTCTAGAACTCAGGGTAGAGATTTAGGCCATATGCCTAAGTACCCTGGCTTTGTTGGTACTTAGGCATATGGCCTAAATCTCTACCCACTTCGAGCACTTTAGTTTCCCCTTTTTATAAATAGAGGAGAACAGACTGATTGTTTTCCATGGTCCCTTCCAGCTGGGTGGTTTTATGATAAATGGGTACACTCTTGTAAGTTCCTAAGGAAGGAACGCCCCCGTCACAGCCCCCGAGACCAGCTAACATGCCCCTGTGTCTCTAAATGGACCAGTTCCTTCATGGCCCACCCCTACTGCCCACTGGAAAGCCTTGCATTGCAGTCTGGAGTGATTCCTCCCAGGATGTTTGTGTTCTCATACTTTCCCCTTGGAGTCTGGGTATCTTTCCAGTCTCCCCCCTCTTTCTAATCAAAGCCACAACCCGAGGTCTAGCAAGACCCTTGTCTTCTCTCCAGGACTCTTGGTATCATGGACCAATGATACCAAGAGTATTGTAAAGTATTGTCTGAATCCAGCGGGCAGGCTCTTCTACTCTTTCAGAACCTGCAACGGTTGTTATTTTACTTGTTTTCCTTTAGTTTTTTTTTTTTTATATATAGGGGATGCCAAAGGTCTTTTCCATTTCTCCTCCTAAAACAAACCAAATAATATAATCAATTTGGCTGGTGCAGGGCTGATCCCAAGCGTTCAAGCAGGTATTTGTGGCTGATATGACGGGGGAATGAAGTGCTTGTGAAAACCAACTGATTAGTTCAGCAGTTGGGAATGAATCTGCGTCTGTGTTCATCGATCTCCCCTAATCTTTGTCAACACCTGTGTGGCCCACTTCTGTGCCACTGCTGGGCAGTATCGGGCCCTGGGACAGGGAGTGATGTGCTAGGCCAAGGGGCTGCTTCCCACTTAAAGAGAGGCCCAGTCAAACCATGTGTGAAGTAAGCAAACTGCCTTAGAAAAGAAATTTTAGGGGCTAGAAGGGACTTCATGTTCCCCAGAAAGCCTCCCCATCTGTTCCCTGACATAGCCTACAAAGCAGGGCCCCTCATCCAATATGCTGCCTTGGGCAACATGGAGCTTTGGATCAGAGTACTTTGCAAGAGCCTGTAAAATTACTTTTGCAACCTGGAAAAAAATGGCTCTAAAATAAGAAATTGCAAAATCAAAATTAATTAAACTTTAATCAAATGTGTGCAAAGTGTCTTGTTTTGCCAACAATGCAACCACAACTCAACTCAGATGGTTAAATATAAATGAGATTTCCTGTATTCATGTACAAATGAGTTCATTTGTAATCTTTGATATGATATGGCATGGAGTCATCCAAAGTAAGGAGGCACTAGGCTATGGAGGAGAACATGATGGCTTAAACTGAGTCCCCTGCTCCCCTTGCCACAGTGTCACCTCACAGCCAGGTCCCTCAGGTCACCAGAGACATGTCAAGGACCCTCAAGCAACCCCCAAGAAGGTACAGTGGAACGAGGATGCACCAAATAGAAATTGCACCTACTTTACTATTTTCATCATTCCCATTTAGACACATCCACTGTGTCCAAGTGACTGTACTGACATGTTGGGGACTAGTCCTTTCACCTAAAGACTTTACAATCAAGGAGAAAAAATGTACACCCAAATATTTGCAATATGGGCACAGCCAGTGGTGTGTGCCCGTGAGTGACAAAAATACAGAGAAGGTGAGTCTAAACCCACCAAACCAGGACAGACAACCAATGGTGGCCTGCACACAGACCGCCTCGTGACCCTCTTTGTCCCCAGGACAGTCTGATGGCTGGGAAACTGCAGCTGATGCTGAGTCTTCAGTAACACTGCTGTCAGACCTTGCCGTATACCGCCCCAAACCCCTCCAATTCCTTTCCCAAGTCTTTTATTGTCATCCTTTTTGTTTTGATTGATATAATAATTCACATATTATTAAAAAATCACCTCTTTAAAAGTGTAGAATTCACTGGTTTTTAGTATATTCACAAAGTTGTGCAACTACCACCGCTACCTGATTTCAGAACATTTTCATCACTCCAGAAAGAAACCCTGTACCCATCCTTTTTTTTTTTTTCTTGAGACAGACTCTCACTTTGCTGCCCTGGCTAGAGTGAGTGCCGTGGCGTCAGCCTAGCTCACAGCAACCTCAGACTCCTGGGCTCAAGCGATCCTTCTGCCTCAGCCTCCCGAGTAGCTGGGACTACAGGCATGTGCCACCATGCCCGGCTAATTTTTTCTATATA